>WJFB01000196.1:0-85933 GCA_009870185.1 Pygmarrhopalites habei | reverse complement strand
AAGGGGTCACCGCCAGGGGTCATGCCCGAGGTCGAAAAATCATTTCCATCCCAAGGATTGTTTGCGGGGTCAATATCAACTATTCTACCATATTTCATAAAAACCTGATGGCATGTGAATTGTTTACACTATTTTCAAGTTCTTAAAAATCTAGACGTTTTCTGTACAGAAGACGCATGTTTCAATCATGGCATAATTAGTGCGTAGATGGTCAGACTTTCAGGAAAAGTGGTAGAATAGTTGATATTGACCCCGCAAACAATCCTTGGGATGGAAATGATTTTTCGACCTCGGGCATGACCCCTGGCGGTGACCCCTTTCAACAAAAAATTTCAAAAGAAATCACAGAGATAGATGAGAATATTTGGAAAAACATTGCCTTTGGCGTCATATTATATTCACATGACAGATGACCTCCAGAGGTCATTGAAAACTTTGACCCCGGCCAGAGGTCACGGTTTTCAAAATTTCAAAAAATTGTAAAAGAAGAATTGTAAAGAATATGATTTTACATGTGTGATTTTTTCCGATTTTTAAGCGGTCAAATAGCGTCGGAGAACGGCTCGGATTTAAAATGACCTCAAAATGACCCCTGGAGGTCAGGGAAGGAGACTTATCACTGTGACCGCAATACAAATGTTGTTCGGGACGGCGAGAGGAAACTTTTTGGTAAGTTTCAGAATTTTTTATAGAAAACTAAATTTTAACCCTATGCCACTCGACTGACAAACTTTGAAGCCTTCAGGTGTAGAATTTGAATGTTCCCGCTAATCAAATATGTCAGATTATCGTTAGGCGGAGGGAGACGAAAAGTGGGGGTGAATTTTTCAGAAGCTGTCACGAAGACTAAACCACTAACGATATTTTATAAAATTCTCAAAAACCAACGTTTTTACAACTTTGCAAGCCCTCTAGCGGCTGTAGATGGCGGAAGTTGCCAATAAAACCGCGAAATTCGTGATCAGCGACCTCGAGTTGACCTATGGGGTCGAATATCCGGTTGAAATCGAGTGGTCACATACCAAAGTTTCCTTGTGAGTAGGTAAGTATATAGGAAACGTGTACAACTATTTTTCCGAGTCTAGCACAATCTCCTCTCTCTCTCCACTATTTTCGAGAGCACAAAAAGGGATATTGAATTAGATTGGAGAGGAAAATATTAATCAAATTACAAGGTTCCTTTTGTAATCATTTGAGAGTATGGGTAGTCCAAAACGATCATTCTCTTGTTTAACTATTAACAGTCTCCGTTTTCATGATATCCAAATTGGGGGGGCTTGTGAAGTGTGTGTATATATGTGTGTGGGGGAGGTAGATTAAAAATAATGAGGGACTTGACTTGAGTCCTTCACGACTGTCCATAGAGTTGATATTTGTAGTGGTATTTGTAGTAGACGAGGAAATTGAAAGTCTAATTTTGTGATAAATTGCACATTCTATTCATTTCCTATCATTGAGGGAAATGTCATCATGACTCGTTTGTATGACAGGTAGTCATTACAGAGAATTTCTTTTGGAAAAAATCAATTCATTGCCAAATTAAATCATAATTTTGAAGATGAATGGTTAAAATTGAGGAATGGTTGTTAATGATGAAAATTGGTTGCTTGAAATCCCTTATTGTTTTTCAATTATTTCATGCAGTACAAAGTGCAAATCGAATTTTCTTCCAAAAAATGTCTTGAGGAAAAAATGCTCAAAAATATAGAATTTGTCTGACTAACTCTTTAAAGAAACTGGAGTTGATGGATAGGTAAATGTAGAATAGGCCAGACAATTCTCCGCCGTGAATTGTTCTCAGCTGTTTATGACAGCCCGACTGTAACAAGCATATGAATTGTGTTGACTGTTGGTTCAAGTCCGTTCTTTCTCCGTCTCTCTTTCTCTCTCTAATATTTGTATACTACAGTATGTCTTTGAGACCTCCTGCTATATATTAGATATTACATCCATCCATATCCTTTTACTCCGTCCTTGCCCTCCGAGCAACCCAACACACACAACGACTGTCACGGAAGACTAAGTATGAAACAGTAAATTGCTTCGTGTGTGATGATCTCTCTTTCTCTTTCTCCACTCACACACACATAAATATAATACTTACATCAATAGTAATAAACTCACATTCTACTTAATATGTTCAGTCCACCATACTGTAGAACACACCAGGAAAACGGGCTGCACACACACACTCCTCTCTCACACACACAATGGGAAAGTCCCAACATAATTGTGCATGTGTACTGCCTTTAATAATAATATTTATTTACGACGTACACACACACACACACAATTGTGTACCATATGGGTATCTGCTCCGTACAAGCTTTTCACATTGTTTATGTTGCCGGTGACGAGGAGGATGGATTCGATGAAAATTCTAATTAATTTAACTACCCACTCCACAGTCAATGGGATCCAGTCGGACTGGGGACGAGTGGAAGAAGAAGAGAGTGAAAAGCACATGTCCTCACAAATTATCACAGGAGAAGGGAAGAAGGAAGGATGGAAGGTTTTTGAAATTATTTTAATCTCAAGTTTTATAGACAGACATCATATAACCTTATTAGCCGTGCTTTGTTTTTTGAACTCTCTTCATGTTTATGTGGTGATATTTTGACCTCGATACATATATACAGCAAGGAAGATACAAGGAGTGTGGAAAATGAGAGGGAGAGAAGATGATACGTTGTGATGGCATGATGTGAGGAAACAAAGTTTAGTTATTAGAGACGTCCAGGCTAACTTGAACAGAACAGTAGCTGGAGGCTTCACAGTGTGAATCTCTCAAAGAAAAGGAGGAGAGAAAGAGAAGAGTCTCATGTTATTTTGTTGTATCTCTGGGTATCCATAACACACAACTTTTTAGCTATAGTTACTCATTGCATTAATATGCTCCTCTCTTATTCTCTTTCTATGTACGAGAACAAGAACATTGATATTATGGCCAGAATAATTGTTCTGGAATTTAGTTTTAACCATTACGTTATCCTCGTTATCGAGATGGCTTTATAAATACCAAAATTACAGTCATATCATGTTCATACAACATGTGTATATTTTATTACAATTAAACTATTTCTCCTATGAGACTACGAGACTGTCTCTCCTCTCTCTAGAAATCAGAGTGACGGAGGATTTAATGTAAATAATAAATTAAATAAATATATATTTACGAACGACTTACACAGGACTTACATTAACGTCATTAAGATGTCCGTGGTGGAACAGAAAAAGGGGCACCATTAGCAGAAATAAGGATTCTACTATACTCATAAGTGTGTACGTGTACGAACATGCTACATAAGTAGAAAGAAAGAGAGAGAGGGAGAGAGAGAAGCGCCCCAAGATGAGTTCACAACAGGAGAAAATTCTCTGGCTACTTGTGTGCCATTCATTAAATAAAAGACTCATCTCATGAGAATCTGAGAGTGTTGGAATGGAGTAATGAATCATTCAACTCAGATTACACAAATCATTTTCGCCTTGGCTCCTGCTCCTTTCTACCTCTTTTCACCTTCTTCTCCTTCTCCTCTATACATACAATATATAAATGTGGAGGGAACGGGTATAGCAGTATAGTAGTATAGTAGTAACGAGTATAGCACGAGTCCCGTGTTGAAATCATGTTGTGAATTTGATAAATAAGCTCATACCTATAAACCGAAAATTGCTTCCATTCTCCAAAAACCCTCCCTTCTATCCTCCTCCTCCTCTAAAACCTAGCCCAACTTTATATTAGTCAGCTATTGGGCGCTGAGCTTCACAGAGTCAACATAAATGCCCAAAAAATTTTCCATAACAAGTTTTTTCTCTTTTCTCTTCCTTCCTTCGTCTTTTTGCCTCCTGTATTGCTCAACAATAAATATAAACATATTTTTACATACACAACACAAACTTATGTACACCTTGTGTGTTGTATTATCTGTATGTAGTAATACATACGAATGCGCGCGCGTGTGTGTGGAAAATTCTGTACCTCAACATCATGAATAAGAAACCGAATATATTAGGTGCGATCCTTCGTATTTACACAGTATGTACATATAATGGTATAAAAATATATAAATGTAGAACTAGGATATTACATAGAAATTTTTGTGATGCTTCTACACTGTATATTCCAGAATCCCCACAAAACACACAGACAAACAGAGAGGGAAACGTGAATTGAAAAGAAAGAGAGAGAGAGAGAAAGGAGAAATGAATGATTGCCTCTACTTTTTTATATTCTCCCCGTCTTCCTCCACCTCTTTTTTTTGAGCTCCTATCTAACTGATACAATTTGTGCTGATAACAAACATGTAAATGGTGAAATATTACTTTGTTTCTGCACAGCTAGCTTTAACTCATCATATATACCTTTCCGTCCTCCTCGACCTACAACCCCAAGCTCTCTCCCACACACACACACACATATTTGTGACAGCAAACAGAGCAGTAGTAAAGAAAATGGAATAGTATTAGCAAGTATTGTGGTGCTGCAACCATGGATATTCTCCTCCACCTCCGTTTCCTTTCCTCCTTTCTCCTCCTCTCACACAATTGTAGCTTGGAGCTGGAATATATGGCTTGTTCAAACTTTGAGAAAACCCTCTGTCTCTCCCCCTCTTTCCTCTTTCTTTCATCTTTAGGCAAATTCTCAATTTTTTTCTGCGGATATTTTTGTTTAGTCTCTGCTTATTCATTTTTTTTATTTTCTCCCCTTCTTTCCCCATGTTTGTACATGTTCTCTCCCTAGTCGGTGGATACATGTCTTTCATCATTCATGATCATGAGAAGAGGAGGAGGAGGAGGAGGAAGTGAAAGAGAGATGGGAGAGGAAGTTATCGCACCTTTTTCTATATCATATTATGCTCCACATTCATTACATCACCCGGGGCGGAAGGCAGACCTTCTTTCTCTCGGATGCACGGAGAATGAAAGAAAATTGCAATATTTTCCACGTTTGGCTTTGTCAGGGCAAAATGGGGTGGATAGACAGAGAAGAGAGAGGAGAAGAGGAGGATGAAAGAATGTTTAGGACTGAGGATGAAAGTGAGGGATGACTGACTCTCACTCTCTACTTTCCTTCATATTAATATCCTCCATTATAGAATAGCGAAGAAAGACAAAAAAATTTGAATGCACACCCACGAAAAGTGATTTTTTGCAGCCAACCAACACAGAGATGCATCACCTGATGAAAATTAATAGGAGGGATTAATCAGGGAGGAGAATGGAAATGAAGTGTGTGATAATATTCCAAGAGTACCAACCAACCCAAAAACACACACACACACGTTGCTTGCAGTTTCTTCAAAAGAAAATGTTACAAGGAAGAACAATGGAAATGCAGAATCCCTTTTCATTTAAATGGCTTTAAGCCAGTTAAATGCAAGGTAAATATGTTAGCGTTGAAATTTGGAGACGATTAAGAGAGGCAGGGATTGGCGTTTATAGTGGGTAATAATAATGTCTATATAAGGCTCTCCTCTATCTTATAGTCTGTGTGGAGCGTGTGTGTGTACATTTAGATTAAAGTCTTTATTACTCTCTCTATTAGATAAGAAGAAGCATTGGAGGAAGAAGAAGAGGTAATGTAGACATTTTGTGGTACAAAGTCTATAGACAAAAAACACAAAGACATGAGTGAGCAATGGGGAATGCTGTAAGCAAATGATGCCATGTCAATGCATGTGCTTCCACTTTGTGTGTTTTGACCATGTTTTCCTTTTACAGCCATTCAGCTCACATTTGCAGTAAGTCAAGTCAAGTCCCAAGGAAGAGAGAGAGAGGGAGAGAAGGAAAAAGTATTTGAGAAATTTTTTTCTGATATGCATAACATGAATTCACAGTATGGTTCAATATTAGAATATTCTTTGTGTGCAGTGGTGAGTGTGTTGTGTACAAATTTATATAATGACGTAGGTAGATGTTGTTGTTGTTTTAGTTTGTTCATATCTAGCCCCTTATTTCTCCTTGTTATTTGCCCTCTCTTAGTCTCACTGGTTCTCGTTTTTTAGGACCTTTGTGAGGTGAAGGGAAAATGAAAATGTAGCATTTGGTTTCATTCCTCTTCTTCCTCTCCTCCTCCTCCTCCATCCTCCACTTCCAATTTCGTATGCATGGAAGTCTGTCTTTGGCTGTACACTTAAAAAAGATAAGTTTTATATATTCCAAACTCTCTGGTCTAGACTAGACTTTGACGTTGACTCTCTGGCTTGAGCCAGCCAAGATTTATTTATGCCATTCACCTCGGAAATAATTCTATTTAAATTGGAGGAAAGAAACAAAACAGCATGTGATGTCTCCATTTTCTTGTTTCGTCTTTTTCCCTATCCTTCTCATCCTACAATCCCTTTTTCCTCCTCCCTCCCTTCCTTCACCAGCCATATATCCCTTCATTTCCCTTTCACACATACATGAGTACACTTCTCCTTTCTATCCTACTTCTTATCCTTCACGTATCCCTATTCTCTCTCTCTCTCTGTTCTACTCTACCTTAAACTCACGTAGATTAGTTGGGTGCCAGGCTTATCATTCAAATGGGCTGATCTAAAAGACGTGGTCCTTCCTTCTTTAGAAGGGTCAATGGGTCCTCATTTTTTCTGGAACAAAGTCATCGCAAAATATCTCTCTTGACAAAACCCTACTGTCTCTAACTGAACCCGGAATAGAAAACGCTTTTTCTCATCTTAAGACACTGAACAGAAATCGTTTTATTATGAAAACATAAATATAGATCTGAAAAAATTGTATTGATTAAAACTGCCAAAGTATTTAGCCACACTGGCGTTCGTGACGTTCACGTGTGTGAGAATAAAACGACAATTATAACGGGATCTCATTAAAATGGAATTCCTTCTTAGACAACACGAATTTTTTGTGCTGTATTGTCTATTCTTGGGATAATAGAATGATAAAGCAGTTAATGTTGTTGTGTTGTTCTAATATCAATTTAGTCGGTTAATGGTAATGAAAGTTAAGACTGTGTGTGTTGGGATAGTGTATGTGGTGGCCACCACCACCAAAATGTAATCTGTATATATTATGATGATGATAGTGTGTGTGTGTGTGAATGTCTATGATTGCGGGAGAGTGAGGCCGCAGCCTGCTGTAAATTATGAGGGAGACTCGTAGTTGCTTGGGAAGGTTTTGAGAGAGAGGAAAGTTTCCTTATCTGGCTATGATTACAGACCAAATTGACTCTTTTAACCATAATCAGTCAGACTGCCTGCTTTCCACGTGCTCTCTCCGTTTACCATCACACACACACACACAAGTTACACAAAGAGAGAGAGAGAGAAACCTTATTCTGTTGTGTGTGTGCTGTGTGTGTGCTGTGGCCATATAGTACCCCCCCCCCCTCCTTGTGTGTGTACTCTTTCTTCTGCCTCTTCTGTGTGCAATGTACATATTCAAGTCTACTTTATCTTTATTTCTTGGCCTTCTTTAATCTTTATGTATAGGACAGGTTGCAAAGGTTCATATACTCTGCGGGTCATTTTTCTTATGATCTCCTTCTCTCTCTCGTTTACATGCTCCACACGGAAAAACGTTATGCGCTTATGAATACTATCATGATAAAAGGCTGCATGGAAGAAGCCTGCTGAATTACGCCTCAACTTTTTCTTCACAAGAGAGAAAGAGAGAGAGATTGCAGTATGTGCAGTACAAGACATTAGCTAAGAAGAGTAAATTTGGAAAAATTCAATTTTGTAGGGTTATGAATAAAAAAATGTTAGGTGAGTTTAATTCTGAGAAAATAAATTAAATACAAAATCCTTCAATTGCCCTTTTTTTGATTATCAAAAATGAGACTGTTATAAATGCTTTATCTATTTTTAAAATAATATTTTGTGAATATAGTAAATACTACGTACGTACATTGTCATTATACCACCTAAGTAAATTAAAGTCTTTCTTAAGATCTTCCAATGGGATCACCACAAAGGACAGAATAAAAGTTGAGGACGGGAAATAAAGTAAACATGGAGGGATGTGGCTCCGATTGCTGTGTTCTGGTCCAAGACACACTGTGGAGGATTGCCGATTATCCGCTGGAATTTAGAAAAAAGATGTCAATTAATTAATTTTTGAGAATGGTAGTTACCTATCAGCATTATAGATACGACAAAACAAAATTGTTACTTACACTAATTGCAAAATTGGGTGCATGCTCAAATTTTGGTGAGCTAGCTCGGCCCGGAATGACAAACCTACAAAATAAATATTAAATTAAAAATTAAAACAATGCCCTTAGTCAAAATGTGATTACATTCATAATTATGGTATGATCATAAAATAAATTACCCAAATCCATGCAACTGTTGGTCAGAATTGTAAAGTAAAAAGACTGGTCGGGATTCTGTGCAGTTTGTCTCTTGAACGTGTGTCATATTGAAGAAATTGTGGAAACCTAATTTTCAGAAATTAATAAATTGGAAATTTATACCAAGTTTCATTATTAATTTGAAATCGTTTTTTTATAAAAAAATAAATGCACTGTTACTATGACTCAGATATTTAAAATGTGTCTAACCCATAGCGTGGAAACAATTATTTTTGTTCCATCCAAGAGCAATGGCCTTCTTTCGTTTCATGGGACCAATGATGAGGTCATCTGGAGTAGGGCCAGCTTGAAAGAAAAGTGCATTACCCGTACCTTCAGTTTCCAAAGCATTCTCAGTCCTTCCTTCCGTACAGATTAGTTCTGTCAATGGAAAATTCCATTGAATGAAAATCTTACTTTTTGCGCTCAAATTAATTTACATTTCACTGGTGTTTTTACCTGGTCTGATAAAGTAGGCAATAGTGACAAAGTACTGCTTATTGTTGAGTGTAATGTTTCGAAGCATAGGGGCGAGATCATAACGATAATTATTGTTTGCCGTCAATACTTCCTCATGTGGATACTAATAACAACATCAATTTTAAAAACATGAAGGATGTAGTCAAAATAAATTAATATATAATTTTGTCGTGTTTGATGAGTCACAAGGTTAAACAAAAAAAAATCTTACGAGTGCCATGATTCCGGCAATGACGCCGTTTTTGTCGTACAGACCAACCACTGCATTGTCTCCATTCTCTGTCATGGGAATCCCATAAAATTGCAAGTCTCCAATAGTGTTCTCGCAGTTTTCGGTTGCTAATAAGGGTGTCCACTTCATATTGTTCTTCACCTGTATTTTCCATCTTATAATTAATGTGTGCTTTTTTGGTTAAGTGCATGAGATTTTCAAGACAATGACTCACCCTTGTCATGGTTCGTTCAACTCGGTTGAATCCAATCCGAGAGAAAATATTTAGACTGTATGTCACTACACGAACGGTCACAAAAAACAAATAATATTTAAATTTTAAAAGATTTTTTTAAAAAAAAGTTCGAACACGAAACACACACACACATAAAATACCTTTGAGATCATTCCAAAACACAGCAGATACACATTCTGGAATTTATAAATACAACATTTATTATAATAACAAATACACAATTCAATGTCATGAACATTTTCGAAAGTACATAAGCCTCTGGTCAAATAAAATGTAAAATTGCTTACCGGACACTGCACACACTACAAGGAAGGTCAACAAGACCTTAAGAAATTTCGTCATTGTAATAAATTATGGAAATAGTCAAATGCCGTCTCCTTTTTTAAAAAACGGATTCCTCGTCTTTACCCAGTTTCCACTTACACAGTTCGATGGAACTGACAACTGCAGGACTGAACTGTGTCTCTCAAAACATATATATTATATAGAGTAAATAAAAATAAACTGTGATGATTATTATTTTGTTCCAGAACACTGAAGGGAAGGCAAAGTATTCCTTCCTAGTAACAAACTACACACGAGTGTAACATACAAACAAGGATGAGTCAGAGTCCAATGAGGAAAAATGATTTGAAGAATCCACATATACATACTTACATATTAATTAAGATAGTGAGGCCTCAGCATAAACCCATAATGCTAATAATAAGTTTACTTACACTGTAACATTATCCATGTACAAAGCTGGACGATGATACGTCTGTCTAATATTATCAATGTAAAGTCAGATTATTCCTGTCTTAACTTGTACAGGGTTCCGTCATAGTTCCACACACACACAAATGTACAATTATTTTTTGACCTTCTTAAATTCTCAACGTAATATTATGTTCCTGTCCTACCCTTCATGAAATTCAGTTGAATATGGTTCTTCCCAGTTATTTTTTTAAAAACATTCATC
This sequence comes from Pygmarrhopalites habei, assembly GCA_009870185.1. Classification (NCBI taxonomy): domain Eukaryota; kingdom Metazoa; phylum Arthropoda; class Collembola; order Symphypleona; family Arrhopalitidae; genus Pygmarrhopalites; species Pygmarrhopalites habei. The sequence continues at coordinate 75,711 of WJFB01000196.1, read as the reverse complement.
ATGATTAGCGAAATCCTTAACACCATATAATTAATTTTGGTATTAAACTACATTTAATTTATTCACATTTCAACTACAGTAGTGTTCAGTTAGCTCCTGACATGATAGACAATTCCATACCTTATACATAGCACACATTACACACTCACTAAACACACACAGTTTAACTCTGTCGCTCGTATTTCCGTGACCATGAACTTGTTGATTACAATTCCAGCTAACCAAGCAATTGTAATTTTCCATCTCCACTCTATTCCTTCAACTCTTCTCCCTTTCTTCATCTCACTCAGCCATGATTGTTATTGCCAATAACTGAAAGTGACAAACGATCATTTAGAAAAAATCAAAACATTTTTCTTTCGACATGGATTCATTCCACACGCACTTTGAAAAATTTACCAACATGAGTTGACTTCTCATTTTTCAGAATTCATAATTATGCAGAATAAACAAGGGTTGTTTTCCAGACGACCAGTGTCTTACCAGTAATTCAAATTGAATAACCAGATGATGTGAATATGCTGACAGTACATGTATTTTTATGAGACCATATGCAGTCTGACTTACCTTCGTACACTATGCATTACACGCCAGTGTTATTAAACAGATTTGGACCTTTAAGCAAAGTCAGAGAATAGCTAGTCAAATTGTCACTGTAAATGCAAAATCTTGGGAAGGATATTCAAGAATCGGAGATGCAAGAATTACAACGCATTCCCTACCACTCCATTTAAATACAGACATAGCGTGTCATTGAAATATCATCATCATGGGTAGTGTGTACAGTATCTGAATATGTGGAGTAGAAAGTATTACAGTGGACAAGAAAATAATATTTATGGGACTGACGTCCAGAACAAACTTGCAGTTTATAAGTCATCCCCCGGTAGAGCATTGAAACATTGTGTGTGTGGAAAATAAGGAAAACGTAACCAGTATTATGAACTGCCCACTGCATATTTAGTTGAACTTTCATATCATGTAATAGATTATCAACCCTACTATGAATACGTCCTCTCTCACTCTTGTGTCCACACACACAATTTGTGTATATGGAAGCCCAAGTTTTATTTAAATCACCATATCTAAACACACATTATTCATAGTATTACAGAAGAATATACAAAAAAGTACAGTAAACAGGCAAGGGCGAAACCCTTCTCTCTCTCTCTCTCTTTCACACACACCACAAAATTTATAGTGTGTAATTGCATAGTAGCTTTTGTTGAGAGAAGGCGGGGATGGAATCCTCTTCTCTTCTGTCTTTAGCCTAACGTAGCCCAAAAGATATTTTTTGGTAAAAAAATGACTTAAAAAGTCCCACAGCCAAGAAGTCCACACACACACTAGTAGGCACAATAAGTAAAATATTCATCCCCACAGCAAGTCGTAACTCAAATTGTGTGTGTGTGAAAGAGGAGAGTATGGTAGTGTGCCTGTGTGTGTGTGCTAAAGTTAACAAGGTGGATGTAAAGAAGCTTCGAAAATTACATAAAAGGTGTGTGTATGTTCAACTAATAACCCAATCGCCGTCCATCCTGAAGGTTCCGACTGCCTTCATGAAATTCTATCCATGAATAGTTAATACATACACACACACATAATACACACTAATATATACGTCGATGGAGCCCGTATTGTCCTCTTTATTATTGTGTACAAGAATCCCTCAAATTATATAGACGTTCATGGAGTATAGAATGTAAGTAGGAGAGGATAATCCTCTCCTACGGATACGGGTACGGATAGTAAAGCACAGAGCTAAGAAGAGTTAGGAGGAGGAAGATGGGAAATTTTTCAAGAGATTTCCCAACAAGATGCTAATGGGTATAGACGTGGACGGGCCTGTCAGACACTGTATATGATAATGGATGAAAGAATAGTGAGGAGGCTACACACTGTACAGAGTTAGTAGCATCACATCCAGAGGCAGTCTCACTGAGAGAGAAGGGAAGAGAAGGGAAGGGAGTAAAGCAGGAGCAGCAACAGCGTGCAAAAAAAGAAGTGGCTGCCGGCTTGGAAGGTGTAAATTGATTAATGATACAGTCAGACATGACTGAGATCTTAGGGAACGATTGAGCCTGTCGTTACGACGATTTATTTAGGTGCCATTTCATTATAAATGAGCTATTATCTCCATTCTTCTCTCCCTCTCTATGAGCGTGGAGACTTTATATATATTGAAGAGCTTTATCTCCTCTTATATTGTGTGTGTGCATTTAGAATTGCTTGCAATACCACAACACTGATACCCAAACCTCCTCTCTCTTGAGAGGAGGAGAGAAGAGAAGAGAGGGGATCCGGGATAAGACGACAAGCCTCAACAAAGCCACAGCAATAATATCCCTTCAACTTTCCTCATCTTCTGAATCCTCCATCTTCCCTCTCTCTAAATGCGATGGGCAGAGAGAGAGAGAGAGAGAGAAATATCACATTAATATCATATATCATCGCCACACACACACGAGATTTTTCCCCTTTGGAAAAAAATCTAATCAGATTCAACCAGCTCGGAGCTTGATCCACTGAACATGGTGAGTGAGTGTGTGTGTGTTTTTATATTTATTTGATTACTCCAGAAATTGATTTGCATAAAAGGATTCTTCGTTCCATATTCTCTCTACATCGTACATATTTTATATTCCGATTTGGACCATTATTTATCATTTTCTCAGATATCCGACATTGCTCTCTTTCTCTTTCCCTCCGGATCACTCATTTCACTTCAAGTATTATACTTAAGTGCATTTTAAAATCCCATGTCAGGCTACAACGCAGAATGCATCTGCACTTTGAGTTTCTTTTTTCGATAATGGGATAATGAAATATGTAATAGGAGGGATTGTTCTTCTTACTACTATCATGGAGTATGTATGTAATACTATGTAAGGAAAGGACGTGTGGGTTACTGTGTGTACTTATTGTGTGGACAGAGGATTTATAATAGGCTGAGATTTCAGCTTAAAAATAACTTGCCGGGATACACAATATGCTTGTGTGTGTTTGTGTGGTGATAGGGTACACATTGTACACGTATAATAGAATCCATGTACGTATTTGGTTTTTGTGAAAAATGAATTGTCTTTACGTACAAAAGGGAACCCCCCTTCTGTCTCTTTTACTCCACAGTCTGTGTGTTTCTGTGTGTGTGTGTGTGTGTGGAAGGGTTGAGTGTGGTAGGATTTTGGGAGGAGAGGAGGAGAAAAAATTAATTGCACAATTGTATACAATGGCAAACCATTTACAAATTACTCTTGTGGCTTACTCTTGTCTCCAAGCCTGAGCCTCCTCCTGTGTGTGCGTGTGTGTGACTATGCATTGTGCAACTGTCCATGAGAATCCTCAAACTAATTTGTTTCAAAAGCTTTCCCCACTACTACTGGTATTATTCCCAGCCCAACCTCATTTTATTATTATCAACTTGTCTCCTTTGCCTGTGTCTCCTTCTTCCTCCTTGGACATTTTTAGTCTCCCTTCCCTTTAGTTTCCTCTTCTCACTTTTAAACAATGTTCCGTCCTTTCCCCCACATATTTAAAATAGTCTAGATTGATTTTTTTTCAAGGATCTCCTATCCAGTTTATTGTATTCCAAAAAATTTCGTAAAGATCTTTTTCAAGGATCCTCTTTGCTCGAAACATTTTTGAAATTTACTTTTATTTACTATTGAGGCCAATTCCTTTCACTGCTATTGTAATCTACACAGATTTGTGAAAATCATCTGACCCCCCTCCCTTTTATCCAGAATTGATCGTACAAGAAATGAAAACTGGTCATCAAGACGTATATGGAAAAATCTGGTAGCTTAGCTGACTACATCCGCCACACACACACACGCACACACACGAATACCCTGGTTCATTTCCTGAGAGTGTGTGTTCGTATAGTTGGCAGGTGTGTTGACAAGGGAAACATGGAAAATGTTGCTGAAATTCTGGATTTGCGTTGTGTGTGTGTGTGCTTGTTATTAAAGTCAATTATTTTTTGTGACAGGGAGCTTAGGCCGCGCTTGGAGATAATTGACAGAGAAGAGAGAGGAACAGGCCAAGGTAGGTACATTCATGTTATTGGCAATTGGTTGCAGGGCTGACGTCAAAAGGACCTTACAAAAGAAGTGAGTCAACGAAAGGTAATCCTGCGAGAGAGAGGGAGAGAGAGAGAAGAAAAAAAGTCGCGACTTGTTCAGCTCATTGGCGCCAATATTCCCCTCCGTGCTATATGCTTTGCCTTAAAAGGCGTCAGAATTTTTTGACTCTTTTTTTCCTTTATTTTTGGTGAATCACTCTGTTAGACTTATAAACCGGTCGACCAACAAACAAGCAAAAAAATTCACACACACACACACACTGTACTCCTCAATCATAATGGGAAGATACAGAGCAGCCAAGAACAGGGTTGAGACTTTATTCACAGAGTCTAGTACTTCCAAATATTTCCAATTCAATTGTATTTGTATAGGCTCTGGGAATAAAAGGCGTACCTACCTCATTTTTTCATTCTTCCCTTCTCGCTCTCTCTCTCTCACTCTTCGAACGGACAGTTAAGATAACCAAAGTCCTTCTTGTACAACCACACAATCAATTTAAATGTGTTGTCATTAAAGTAGATTTACATCATACAAGTGTGTGTACTGTACTGTGTTGGATGTGTAGTCGGACAAACCATTTAGAACAATGTGAAGTATTGTTTCCATTTAATTCATTTTTTTGGTACCACAACTCCCATTCTCCTCTCCACAGTTTTTTTCCAATCAAATGAACTGTTAGTTTAATTACGATGAGAGGGACTAGAACTGCTTTTTCATATACTTTTTCATTTAGCCATATGTCACAGACGCAGACACACATACATACAAAGAGAAGAGCTTGTTTGCTTATGGTTATGTTGATGGTTGCTGGTTGGGTGAAGATTGGACAGGACGTGAGAAAGGAGGTGAAGATGTGTCATGTTCTTCTCTGTACAAATGACATGACATGACATTCTTCCTCTCTCTGTCTCTGGAGGGTGAATCAAGCTCAATTTCTATATGGTTTTCAAGGAACACAGAGGTTAACCAATCATTTCCCACTTTTTTTACATTATAAAGTATGAGAGCACACACACATTTTTTACAAAATGAAATCTTCGTCCTTTCAGTTGCCTCAGTTTTTCTTCCTCCATTGTAATATGATATTATGTAGATTAAGGATTTGGCTGTGTGTGTTTGTAAAAATCCAAATCCACATATTCAATTTACGCTGCCCTTTGATAGTTTGATTAAAAATCCCCCAGCTTTTTTCCCTCTCTCTCTTCTAAATACATTCGTTCAATTTTTTAAATAAATTTTGTATCAATAAATTTAATCTGCACAGACGTACAGAGTAGTACAGACACAACTTTCATCCTCCTACTTGACGTAGTGGATGAGATGATGATGACAGGACATCAAAGATGATGTGATGTGTCTGGTTCATGATTACCTTGTCAAAGCCTCTCATTATATTTTGTTCATTTAACCTTGTCCAAGTGGAGGGAAAGGATGATGATGACGATAATAGTAATCTTATTGTAAATCCTTTGTAGAGCAGTCCATTATTTCAACTTAAAAAGGAATCCTTTTGATTCCCCTATTAACCATAAAGCGGAATCAATTATTTTGACTGGGTAGAAAGCCAGTTTGGAAATTGAATGACTGTCCTCATTATAATCCTCCTCCTTCTGGCCAGAACACACACACACACACAGATAGAGAGAGCGAGAGAGTTCAGAAAGGGAAAGTCCTAATTTTGCCAAGTACAAATTTTAACAATAGAAAATCCCTGCAAAAAACACACACACACTCTCAATCATCCATCTTGCTACTATGGCCAAAAAATAAATGACACAAAATAATATCCAGCTTACAAAACTGTTGGTTTTACCCTTTTTTTCTGAGCCGTAGGTAACTGCAAAGTGGTCCAAAGGTCGGCTTAAGTACATACAGGTATAGGAAACTAATAGAAAAACTACAGGGAAAAAATGATCTTTTCTGAAAAATCCTTTTTACCCATAGTGTCTCTTCAAATGTGAGGTCATCATACACAAAATGACTTACTGCCAGGAGTGCAGGTACTTACGAGGGAAAATGGGAGGAAGAAGAAAAATGGAAGAATTGATTTTTGTTGGGTTGAGAGTAAAGTAAAACAATATTACAAGAGTACAAGAGGAGAATGGAAGGTGTAGGAGAGTTCAAGAGAAGCTTTTCCATCCTACAAATTGGGTGATAGTAGAACCAAAAAGAACTAAGATGAGGCCAATGAGGAAGAGTTGAAGAAGCGTAAAATTTAAAGAGGAAAAAAAATCTCTCCCTCTCTCCTCTCTCTCCACATTCTTCTTTGCTTGTTGTTGGCTAAAAGGAGGACGAAGTAATGCCGGCATGCAGGGAGCTACTCCGATAGAAAGAAAGCGAGAGAGAGAGAACAAGTTTCATCGAGGAACTAATTGATAATGGGGTCGCGTGACTCCGAGTCATCCGGCACTCTAATGCACTCTCAAGAAAAATTGGTTTTTAACTCTACACAATATTTTCTCACAAAAAGATTGTGAATCGTTAACAATGGGAGAAAGGAGGCGTTTTGTGGTCTACATTGAAACACAGTACAAACTCTCAAAGAAAAAGTCTTGCATTTTTTCCACCCGTTTTTGTATCACAGCTTAGTTTAGCACAGCTTAGCTGCCAATTTACTTAAATGGAGAGAGTTTGACTGGAAATGATTATGAAATGTTATCAAAATTTCAACCACACAAGAATATTGCAAAAAAGTAGGGGAGTGAAGTCAGTTTTCGGGTGATCAGGGAAAATGGAACCAAACTTCAATCTCCATTTTTGTGTTTCTTTTGAGAAAAAAATGGATTGCGGAGATGACATCCCATGGCCATCTCAAGAATCCTTCCATTTTACGTCGGCATCTTTTCAAAAGGAAAGGGGAGGAGAGAAGAATGTGATAAAATTAATTGACAATTTTCAACATGATTTTCCTCCTGCTGAACGAACGGAAATTGATTCTATATTGGCAAAGTAAACTTGATGGGTTTGACTTGACTGCTGCTTTCCTGCTGGTTCTGGTGTGTGTGTGTGGAAAAGAGACTAAAATTGTGACTGGAGTTCCTCCTCCTTCTCTACACCTTTTCTCAACTTTTGAATATCATCTGTTCCGACAGTATAATATTATAGAAATGGTAATACATGTAATAGTAATAGGGGGATGTGGTGATGGGATGTGCGGACAAAAATATATCGATCACACGTCCTTGACTCGTGAAAAAAAATCCAAGAGGAGGAAAAACTTGCATCTTCTCTCTCTCTCCCTCTTTCTGTCTGCAACCTTCGTCTCCTCGGCCGTCACTCTCAACTCCCGTAAGGTAAGAGAGTGAGACGAGAGTTCTAATAGGGAGACTACATATTCGTTTGACTGTAGATTCTCTCGGTATTTTTTTAAACTTAAATTGTGGAGAACCAAGAAGATTGCTTTTCAATTGCATTTCTTTGCTTGACTTTTAAATTGTGTATAGTTGATAGGATAGAGAAAGTGCAGGAGAGAGAGAGAGAGTGAGGGGGACAGGAAGAGAGAAAGAGAATCTTTGGGAAAGAAGCCGAGTCAACTTCTCCTGGTCGAGAGGGGGAAAAACCAAGGAAGATCTCCGACTTGACGGAGCAGGGAAGGCAAGAGAGAGAGAAAGTGGGTGGGAGAGGAGAAAGTCGGGGAAAAATGTAGATCCCAGTTTTTTTTGAAAAAAAAAGTATTTCAACACAAAGTTCTTGAGAGGTGGGAGGATGGTAAAGGAGAGAGAGAGAGAGGAAGGGGAACAAATTGATGTGAAACTTTAAACTTGACATGCTGTAACTTAAAAATATACTGACATATACACAGTGGCTCAAGTCTGTAGGTTATCCAACATGAAACACTTACCCAGACAGACTCTTCCTACCTTTATTCTAAAGAGTCACTTTAAGCATCAATGCATACTTTGGCCCGACTTTGGGTTGATTCTATATATTTCCTTCTTTGCTGTAATTTTACTGAGGATTACTTGAAATATATCAAAAATTATATGAATGTCTGTGTACACTGTACACATACATGCATCCAAATGGTTAGTGCCCAATATATCAAAATATGTACAACAGTTAGTGCCAACACATTACAAACATGGCAGATGCAACTTTCTTTTGTTTTCTTCTCTGTTTTTTTCAAAAATTTCGGAGACACTGAAGAAATCTTTCAGCGAAGAAAGGAGGAGAAAGAGGTACTGGCGTGTGTTGTGGCGTGAGTTTGTTTTCGAGTACAGTTCAGTGTACAAAAGAAAGATATGCACCATGTGCATTATAATCTAAACTTGCACTCTTCCCCGCTTGTGTGTGTGTGTGTGTTACTTTCATTCTCTGAGCTATTTCCCTCTGTTATCCTCATCCTTCTTATTCTTCCAGTTGTGAGAATCCCAAAAGAGAAAAAGAATTGTGAGCAATACTTGGAATCTACTCAAAAGTTGGGGAGCGTGTCTATGGAAATGTGTACACATGTATACAATGTGTGTAGAGATAAGGCACACACACAGCATACACAGAAGGACTTTGCAATTTTATTTAATGTACTTCCCTCCCCTCTGTACACACACATACAAGGATGATCCGGAGAGATCCTCAATTTTGCTCCTCTCTTCCAACCGACTTGTATTGAAATTTCTCCAAACACACACACTCTTCTCATACTTACTTACTGTAGGCTGTATATTACCTGCAATTTGAACAACAGTCAATCATCTCTCTTTGTACTCTCTCTCTCTCGCTCCCCCATAAGTTTCACTGATCACCCATAACCCATAGGTAAATTGCTGTCCATTTTTTCTTCTCTCGGAGAAGAAGGTTTTGGGTGAATCCAATTGATCATTTTTCTTTTGAGAATAATATTTTCTGAAGAAAAAAAACTCCTGTCCCTCCTCCTCTTCTTTTCTATCCTCTATTTCTCCTTCTCTCTCTCTTGTATGATATATACGTTAGGGAGGTTGCTTAGTGAGTCGAAAGGGCCGAGATTCCGAATGCACTTGATGGGTTTTATGGAGTGGCTTTCTCATCAAAAGCATCTGTTATAATAAAGCTCGGCCCTCTCTCTCTCCATTCCTTTCTTCTTTACCTCCTACACACAATATACACACACATGACATATTATGCATATCACACACACACACAGATTGTGTTTAGGTGAGCTGGATTGATTGCAGTGGCTTTTCGGAAGAGAGGAAGGCTCCATTCGACCATTACATTGATACTGGACCTCAGTCCACACACACACACACACATGAGAGCATAAAAGTAATATACAAAATATACATATAATGTACTTGGCTCAATGGTTTTCACCCTATATATAAAGACATCTTGTGTCTCCGGCTTTTTGAGTCCCTTTTTCCTTCCCTCTCTCCCCCCCCCCTCCCTTCTTCTGCTCCTGACTTTATTCAATTTTCTCGAGTTTCTCAAGAAATTCAAGCTAGTTGGAGAGAAGGGACGGAGCGGGAGAGAGGGAGAGGAAGGGAGAGTTTTGGAGTTGTCAGTAAAGTATTTGAAAATTCCGTATGAAGTAGGAAGCAATTCTTCGGATTTGGCACGAATCAGTCCAGATTGATCGATCCCCCATTATTTTAGTCAGTCAAACTATCTCCCTCTTCCTTAGTAGAGAGAGAGAGAGAGAGAGAGAAGGAAGAGAAGAGGGGGAGGAGAAGGAAAGGACCAACTTCCATTTTCATTTTCCATGCATAACCCCTCCCCTCCATATCACTCTAGACCAGAGCTGAACACCGTCCTCGTCTACACAAAAGAACTTTTTTTATTGCTCTCCCTCTCCCTGTATACACTTCTTATACTCTGTTGTTTCGTAATAGAAATCTGAAGGAGAAGAAAACGGGGTGCGAGAGAGAGAGAAAAAAATTTACTCTATATCCTCTAGCTCAATACTCTCTTTCCCTTATGTAAGAAAACTTTTCTTGGAATATCCCACACTGGTCTACACACACATCAATGTGAAGAAGGTGTCTGTCTATGAATGTAGATTTTTTTCTTCTCCTCCTCCTCCTCTCAATACTTCTCTACCATAAAGCAGACGTAACAATTCAGTCGACAGGCTGTGCATCTTACACCCAATCAATCTATTTGAATTGTTCCAGCTAACAGCCTGTCACTAATAAAAATACGTTTGTGCATACACATGTGTACTATCCTAGAGAAAGAGAGTACACAGATCTCATGTACTTACACTCATCTCTTCTTTTCCTGTCAACGTTCCTCTCGTCGTTGAGAGAAGGAGGGGATGTAGGTGGAGGAGAAAGGAAGTTCAAAAAAGGTCGGAAGGTAAAACAAGACGAAAAATAAAATGTGAAATGCATATAAATATGCATGTTCAGTTTCAAATGGGGAAAATTCTGGAGAGGAGACGAGACGAGGAGGAGGAGGGAGATTGTGCGTCAAGGGAAAATTTTCCAAGAAATTGTTTAAAAGCGTGAGCGTCAAGTTTATGTTGAGTGAGTGATGTGAGGGGGATATGTAGTAAGTGTGTTTGTGCTTGGGGAAGGAAAGAGGGGCACAGTTCAAATTTATATGGGTAGGTAAAGAGAGAAAGTGAAATGGAGAAAGAGAAGGGATACTGACTTTGTAGAGAGCGATATCATTACACAGATGTAATGTAAACGAATTTACTAACAGTGGGTTTCCTGGCCCTACCCAACCTACTCATGTACCTACCTTCCTTGTACACACACGCATGTGTGTGTGTGCACAGTGTACAGGGCAGGGCTCACTGTATTTTGCTAAGGCTGTCGCTCAGTTATCAAATCCATTCTCTCTGTATGCTTTCTCCATAAGCTTCTTTTGAGGCACTGTAGTCCTACGCCATAGATTTGTGAATGTGTATGTAGGGTACACTCCAAAATGTAATATAATGACTCCTAGTGTTACAAGAGTGGAATGACAAGAGGAGGATGACGAGGAGGAGAAGGCAGAGGTAGAGGAGGGGAATCCAAGGAAATCAGAGCTGAGTGTAAAAGTAAAAGCTTTTAGTTGTCCTCTGTAATAGAAAGAGGATATTCTATATCGAAATATTTTCCCTCTCTTTATTTGACACACATTCACACATACACGAATAAAAGGCGAGAGGATTCGTCATTTGATTTTGAATGCAAAGAAAAGAGATGCTAAAATAAATTGCAAATTGTTGTTAGAACCAGGAATTTGACACGGGTGACCGGGTATATTTGGAATTCAGCCCCGACACTTCACGTTTAACCTCCACTCCACACTCTTTCATATACTATCGTGAATACACGGCTGTGTGTGCCTGCGTGTGTTGTCATGGTCTAAGGAATGCAAAATGTGTACACTCCTTCAGTTTTATGGGTATACATACAAAGTGTAATAATAGGAGATGAAAAGGAATCCATCCTCCTCCTCCTAGAATGATTTCAGAGTAAATTAGAATTTTTTTTCGAAAAAAAGAAAGTTAAAAAAAGAAATTTCATTCCTCTTCCTCTCCTCTCTCTCTCCTCTTTCCCTCTTTCTCAGTTCGTGTCAAAATTAAATGTAATATAGTGCGCAGGGTTTGTGAGCCACGAGTGAAAGGGTGAGTAAGAGGGAGCTCCACATGAGTTTTTCATGGAACAATATGAAAAAAGTTGAGGATAATATAGTTTCAATGTACTTCGTCTCTGCTCCGAGCTTTGTTATGCGATGACAAACATGAGATAGACCCAGACTACATCCTAGTAATAAACTTTTTTTGCGAGAGAGGGAGAGAAGAGAAAAAAAATTCAAATGGATGAAAGGAGCATAGCTGTTCTCTGTATTTCTCCACACACACACACACACACACACGCTTACACACAGTTGGGATATGAGACGAAGAAAGAAAGAGAAAGTGAAATGAAGTGGATGGAAGAATCTCAAAATAACAGTGCTTGAAAAAACAAAAGAGAAATCCCCACCTCCCACCCCACTCTCTGGGTTACGTTCAAGTGCAAAGAGACTGAATTTCTCAAGTGGACGAGAATCGTAAGAGTCAAAACTCTCCCTCATCTTCTTCTTCTTCTCTACTTCCCCTTTCAATGTGTGTGGTGTGTGTGGAGCCGCTCTCTCAGTAGTGAGAAACCAAAGGGATACCTCAGCTCGTCTCAATTTTGTGTGTAGACTGTAGAGATTCCTGGAACTTGGAATAGCTCTCTTTCTCTGTGTATTCCAAAACTTTTCAAGAGAGATAACACACACGCAAAAGAGTCAGAGACCAATATGAGAGCCAAAGATCCTCGCAATTTCAAAATCCAAGCCTTTTCCCAAGGCACCTTCAACCTTCCGTATTTTGGCTACCATGACCCGGGTACCCCAGTCTACCTGTTCCCCCACACACGTGCCCTAGTTTGTAAAAAGTGAGAGTGAATAATCATGGTATTTGTCCCGTGTGTGTTGGTGTGTGTGTGTTGTACAATTTCAATTGTGAATACAACCGTATTATATTTATAGGACATTTTCATGCTCAGTTTTTCCCTCTATGCATATATATACTCAAGAAAAGAATACATGCCTGTGTTAACACAATCTATATTTAAAATGGGCTAGTAAATGTCCCCGAAAACTTTCTCATAAAGAGGAGCAAGAGAGGAGGGTGCTGAGTAGTCACCTTCCAAGTAAGACAGCTCCGCGTGTGTGTGCTTGTAAAGTTTACTGTGTGAGTACACTGTACAGTCAGGTCATTTTTTGTTGTTGTTGTTGTACACAGGGAGAAGGGAATTAGAAAGATAAAAGGAGGAAGAGGGGTTAGGTAACTACGTTTTGGAATGAGCTTCATCAAAATAAATTCTGCGGCGCCTTCAGAAACACTAGAAACACTGAGTCTTGTGAAAAGCTCACGCAACCCCCATTTAGGATATTTTATTGGAACTCTGCTGGGACTGGGACTTATCCTCCGCCCCTTCTCTTGGCTATAATACTTTGGGACACACAACCTTATGTATGTCTTGCATACATTACCTTGTACATCCATTTAACAGCAGTGTGTGTACAACAAATGTGTGTGTGTGGGGTGTGGGTATTGAGGAGGAGGGCAGGCGGATGGAATGTATTCTCCTTGCATATCTCTAGAAAAGAGAGAGACTCTCATTGACTTTAAATTCATTCATTTCATTCATATGGAAGATCACAAATTAGAAATTTAAAAGAATATTTATTTTACTATTAGCTTTTTTTCCCTTCTCTCTCTCCTCCCTCTCTCTTTCTATTCTCTGATTCCAATTGCCCTTTGGCTGTCAGGCTATTTGTCGGGCGCTTACCTTGTCACGGACTGTGTGTGTTGGTCTTGGTGAAAAAAATGTATGAGCTATCAACAAGGTAAGGAAGGGAGGGAGAGGAACAGTGAGTAAATCTGTCGGTCTAGGAACGGACGGACGGAAATCCACAAGGGAAGAAATACAATTCATTTATGAATATGGAGATAGAACATCTCTCTCTCCCTCTCTCTCTTTGTCTCTGTCTGTGGCGCTTGTTGACTCGCTGGTCTATGGTATGGAAACAGTAACTCACGGCTGACTGTATTTTCTCAACTTCGAATCTATTAAAATGTACTTGTACACTTGTGGTCATTGGGTGATAGACCAATTTGTTCAGAATTAATCTTTTGGGTACCTGAAAGGCGCCTCTTCCCTTCTCCCCCCTTCTCCCTTTTTATCCATGTATTCATTGAATCATTTTTTAAAACGTATACTCTGATATTTTTTTATTTCGCTCCCAAGAACAATACAATAAACACACATAGATATAAATCTTTAAAAAATGTATTGCTCTCATGTTGAAATTCTTATATTTGGTGTCGGGACATTATTTATCGTATTAAAACGTTTTGAGAAAATTTGTCTGAAGAATTTACAGTTAAAATATGTAGGTTGAACATGGGTTTTAAAATTCTGATTTGAAATCCACATTTCTCCTCTGTGTCACAGTAAATTCAGTTTTTAATTCTTTATTTCAAAATATTTCGGAAACGAAAAAATTATTTTCGTTAGAAAATTATATCAAAATTAACAAAAGTCTTGGAATTTAAATTTAATTCTAATTAATCCTTACTTTAAATGTTAATTGGTTTATTTTTGTATCCTCATTCTCAAATCCCATAATCCCGCATTGTGTAATTTCTACATTGAAAATCCTTCTCCTCAAAATTTGCATTCAATGCTCCCTGTTCCATGACCTTCTCCTTCAGAAATAAACAAAGTAAATAAAGAGAGAGAGAAAGAGAGATAGGGAAGAAATAAAAATGTGGAGTGGACGGGGATGATGGGAAGTTTCTCCTAAATTGGCTGACGATACATTTCTTGTACAGAGCCTCGGCTAAACTCTACACACACAAACAAACAAACATGCACATGCACACACTATACAAGAGTACAAGAGCAATACCTACATAGCAGAGGAGTAGAGCAGACAGAGTAAAGTAAATTTAATTAATTTCAGCTTGACACGTGTTGAAGGATACATTAATTTACGGAGACAACAAGGAGCACAGCATGGGCTCAGCCAAAGGTAATATACTAGCTACAAGGGAATCAGCAGCAGCACACATACGTGTATGGCTTTAGAAGCACACACACAGCAACATATATCCTGTACATACAAACAAGAGAAAGATGTTGAAAAGGGAGTAGGTAGTAGCACAATCAAGTAAATAAAAAATAGTGCTCAACTTCCCTCGCACCATGCCATCCCAGGCCATGGTCCTCTCTCTCTCTCTACCTTTAGCCTCCACAAAACAATGTTGAAATTTAACAATTTAACAAACAATGCCCACTGTACATACCCCGTGTCATCCATACATCCTAATAAAGCTCAAAGAATGACTCGGAAATGCGTAGAAGGGAAGCTTGCCCTATTCTCTCAATCTACAAACTGAAATGAGAGCAGCGAGTTAAAATCACACCACCTCCCAAAATAATGGACACCCTACCAAGACAGAGAGAGAGAGGGGGGGGGGAGAGAAGTAAATTTCCATTTCTAGTTTTCTAGCAATGGCCAACAACATTCACATGTTAGTCCTCCGTATCACCAAATCGAACATTTAAATCCAAAGCGTCTCACTTTTGACCAACTTGGATTTCAGCATCTTGTGAATTTTCATGATCTTCCCTCCCACTAGAAGGAATTGTGTTTCAAAGAGAGAGAGAGAGAGAGAGAGAGAGAGAGAAATAATAACAATTCCCTCCACTTTTCACCCTCTCCAAAATGATCTTAATACATAATTAAACTTAATGACTATATTCGAGTCAAAAGTCATAGCCTCTTTTTAATAGTTGATTGTTTTTGGCCATATGTTGGGAAACCCCCTGGTTGTGCATTTCCATGTAAGACCTCAGCGTGTGTGTGCGTGTGTGGGAAAGAGGAGAGAGAGAGTAGTGGAATAAAATTTGCACTTTCTTTACCCTGTCTTTTCTTTCCCACCCTTTGTCCCTGTGTTTGATGGAGCCGAGTTTATGCAGATAGGGAAAATTTCTCTGTTCAATTCTGAAAACTTGTATAAATGTAGAAAGAGAGTGTGTATGTACAATGTAATATGTGTGTGAGAGAGAGAGAGGGGAAAAGAGAAATGGGATAAAGTCGAGTGCGTGAATTCTTGAAGAGAGCACTTAATGGAAAGCTTGGACTAATTAAATTAATTTTAATGTTCCCTAATTTACTTTCTTCGCTTTGATGCCAGTCTAACTTCGTCAACATTGAAAACCCATGACCTCCCTTCTCCAGAAAATTTCACGGAAGATACGACTCAAATGAAACTATGATATGAGATATACTGTGCACAAACCCACACACACACACACAGTGAAAGGCAAACTGTCTTTTCCTCCTCCTCTGTGTGTGTGGTGTGTGTGTCTTTTGGTCTGAAGAGTTTGATACAGTTTTGGCCTGGCCGAGTCGACCATAAAATCTTTAATCGTTTATTCGATCTCATAGAATGCACTCGGGGGGCTCATTTTTTACCCTCATTTTTTCCTTCTCCCTCCTAAAATTTACATTCCCTCTCTCTCTCTCTCTTCTTTCCTATCCTATCCTAGACACGGTCACATAAAACCTCACGCACATGTTTACGTCTATATTCGAAGGGAGGAAGACAGGATCTTTTTTTTCGGTACTCTCCTTACGACCTCGTAAGAAATCAGAGACATAGGGAACTCTGGCTCTAATGTATGTGTGTGTGGAGTGTGCGTCTACTACATGGTTAGTAGATATTTTATTTTAAGGAGAATTTGATACGATTAGCAGCAGCAGTTGATTCAACAAATTGATTTTCTTCTACACACAAACAATTTCCCTTTACATACATACATAATTACACAGCTAATGTGTTTTGATGGTGACATATTCCAAGATTTGAGATAAGTTGAATTGTGACTTCTTCTCTTCGAATGTTGTTTTGAGATAATAGAAAGTTTGTGCGAGTTTCCGAAGTGGAGAAAAGAGAAGAGAGAAATCCTTTAAGAAAATTTCTGTGAGAGAATTAGATTTTGAATAATTTTAAATTCAACACATGCATCCTAACCCCTCCATTCCCACGTTCAACTGAATTAATTCACAAACTTCTTCTTCAACTTCTCCTTGAATAGTCATGTAAAATATTCAAATAATTTTTGAAAACACACACACTCTTTCATATTTCTATCCTGTTAGTTGAAGTACTAGTGAAAAACCTTGACCCACCTTAACTCTTCGGACTAAACTCTTGGAGGTGTGAAACACAAAAGGAGTGGGGAATCGAATTAATTGAGGGGGAAGAACATGGACGCATTTAAAAAGTTCTTTCTCTGTGTGTAGAAGCCAAATTAAATAAATACAATGTACAAGTACATAAACTCAGTTGAGGGGGCGGGTAGTAGTTGTAAAAGACTAAATATATTTCTTAATAATGAGGCGAATGAAGAGAATGACGGTAATGAATGGATATTTTATTTTAAAAGAATTAAATTACTTTTTCCTCAGTCAACAGTTTCATGAAAAAAAAAATTTTAGAGGAAAAAAAGGAATTGTAGGACTCCACAGCAAGTTGGAGGTTGTAAGAAATTGCATTCTATGAACATTTTGTGCAGAGGTTGCATTCAAAGTTTTGATGCATAAAAATACAATGGATATTATGGTGTACAGCGTGTCATGATAAGAGCATCACAGTTTCTCCAGCTTTTCCTCCTCCTCCAGAGTTATAAACTAATTCTATGGCTCCGCATGGAGTTTTGCCCGAGCTAGGGCTCATTTGTGTGTGTGTTTGTGTGAGTCTGAGAAAAGAACCGAGGCTTGTGATAATTTTTGAAGCTCCACACACACACACGTACATGAATGTGTATGTAAGATGGTAGGGAAGACGCTCTGACTGTTC
This sequence comes from Pygmarrhopalites habei, assembly GCA_009870185.1. Taxonomy (NCBI): domain Eukaryota; kingdom Metazoa; phylum Arthropoda; class Collembola; order Symphypleona; family Arrhopalitidae; genus Pygmarrhopalites; species Pygmarrhopalites habei. The sequence continues at coordinate 58,308 of WJFB01000196.1, read as the reverse complement.
CTTCCAGAATTTTTTATGAGTTTCCTCCTAATGAAAAATACTCACAAAAGGCGTTCTGGGTGTCAGCGCTGTGGCTTCCCTTATGGTGATTTGTTTCCTCATCACCAAGACAAGTGGCACATTCAATGTGTCACACACTTAAAAAACTCTGCTCCTGCTCTCTTCTCCTCCTCCTCCACTTCCCACTCTGTATTCTATTCTTCAAGCTCTGGATAGGGTGCTGGGGTTTCCTCTTCCATCCTTCTTCTCCAGCACTTTGTACACAATGGAAGAAAGGGCAAAAGTTGTTTGGTGTATGGCAGTGCAATTGATGATGAGACTCCTCTTTTCTACCTTTGAGGGACTGGGAGACGTCGGCTGAGGAAGACGAAGAACTTGGAATAGTACGAAAGTAAACAATTAGACAGTCAGTTAAAGTGGAGATTTAGCTCCGCTCATAATTATTCTCTGCAACTCTTTTAATAAAGCATCTCTGTCGTACAAAAGTCATTGAGAATAAACATAAACTTTTTTTTCTGTCTCTCTCTCTCCCTCTCTCCCACATTGGATAGCTTCGACCCTATCAGCACCCCATGGAAGATGGAAGAGTCGGCTAGAATTGGGGTCTCAACTTTTGGGATGGGAATCTCCTTGAAATGTCCTGTGTGTGTTTGTGTGGAGTGCATTCTGGAGTTATTTAATTCTGCTCCAGTCTTCCAAAGTGTCTGAACAGTTAAATTGTGTAAATATAATAAGAGAGAGTGGAGGGATATAATACTTTTGGTTTACCAGAGAGTATGTGTGTGTGTACATAATCCACCCAAAAAATTCCCATGCTTTTCTCCATAGTAGTCAAGAGGGTTGTATGCATGGAGTTAGTTGGGCCATTATGAATGGAGAATGGAGAGGGGCTGAATGGATATTTCCCACAGACACTCTCCGCAACTCCAAAACCCCGTTCTGCTAATGTTTCAATAAAAATGGGAGAAAATTATGTGTAAATGTCCGATTACATCACACACACACCGCTTCTCCCTCACATTACAATCCAAATACACACGTACGGCTGTATTTACATTCACCATGTATAAGTGAGGGTGTAGAGAGAGAGAGAGAGAGAGAGAGACTTTACAAATACGATGTGTTTTGAAAAATATAAATTTAATAATATGTCCTCTCAAATGTCTCATAAATGTTGAGACATCCCGTCATAAGCCACACCATCCCATTCTCTCTCTCTGTATGCACACACACTACACTACAGTACAGACACACACTGTCTACGAGGCACGCTGAGAAAGTAATAACAATTGCTTGTTTTTGTTGTTATTGTGGTACCATAACCATAAGCTATATTGGTTATGTCTTTTTTTATTTTCCAGACTCTCCCGTTCTCTCCCTCCCTCTCGCTCTCTCTCTTTTCTATCTTCACTCCTTTTCACAGCACGTGCATCTTTATTTTTTCAAAAAAACAGAGTTATGAGCTCATTCAAATTTCCAGCTAATTTTTGAATTTCTTTCTCTCTCTCTTGTTGAGAAAGCCGACTTCTTGGAGAGGATTTTCCCAGGACACAGTCCACAGTACTTCCAATGTCTTCATTCTGAATCATCCTGGTCATGTTAGTCACTGCCTTTAGAAATTTTCCTTGAAATTCTTCCACATTTAAGATTCCTCAGAAATTTGTCCTCCCTTTCATCCTCCGCTTCTACTCGCCCTACAGAACAGAATGAAGAGCAATTTCTAGGGGTAGCTTCACACACACGCATACAAACAAACATGGGAATACATTTGGATGAGAGTGAGAGTATGGCGGTGATAATCTCTCTTACACATCGTCCTCCTTCATCTTGTCAACCCTTGTGTGTGTGAATGTGTGCGTGAAAGAGAGAGACAACCCACGCCTGTGTGTGTGTGTGTGTCGGAGCTGGAAGAAAATTATAATTGTTCTTCTGACTCACATGCCATGCTTTCCTCCGCCTCCTCCTTCAGTTAACTCAAAGTCTAAATGGAACGGTTGCCAAACAACGATAAGGAGAAGGTGGACAAAGAATGGTCCCCGTCCTCTTTTCTCTGTTTTTTTGTTCCGGCTTTTATCTCTTGCAATTGTAAATAGGAAGAGAGGAAGAAAGAGGAAGAGTTCATTATCTAAAATCGAGATCAAGAGAATTTTCCATTTTAAGTTTCTCTCTCTCTCTCTCTTTGTAAGCCTAAATACAAAAGTCAAGGGAGATGAGGGAGGGTTGTAGATTTTTTTACATTTAAAAAAACATTCCTTGAATCCTATCTTGTGTCTGTGTGTGTGTGCCTGTGTGTTTGTAAAATGGAAAGAGAGCGTGTGTACAAATACAAAGAAGAAAAAAATAGTTTTACTACTTTCATTCTCAATTCAAATAATTTAGAAAAAGTTGAACCGAGTTGAGGGGGTTAATTTTACTATATCTTTTTCTGAAAAGATGATTGAGGAAGGTGTGCTCTCTCTCTGGTTCTTTATTGTGAGGGAGCGTGTGTGCGTGCGTGTGTGATGATGGTGAGTCGTAGTAGTGTGTGAGTGTGTTGATGGATGATGGGGTTTTTAATTAAACTAAAATTTATCCTGTGATAAGATTCTGGGAAAGAGATTCTGCGAGGAACTTTCAAAAACTTCACTTTTAGGAAAACTACCAAGAATCCGGCTTAGCCAAAAAGTTTCTCCTAGTTTCTATGTATTTCCTTGGACAATGCATCCCATGGGATGATGGGAAGATGAACAAATGAGAAATGAATGTAAATGAATGAATGAATGAAGAAAAGATTTTTTTTGAAAATGAATTGCATCTTCAAGGAAGGAAGGAAGAGATTTTCTGAACATTATTGGCACATTTATTTATTTAAACATCCATGAAGCATTCAATCACAGATAGACAAAAATACAGAAATATTCCAGGTCATAAGTTTATACCCTATGAATACATGTACAATTTATCCTCTTCTCATCTCATTTTTTCAAACGATCAATCGTCCACCGTCCCCAAATTTGTCAGATTTTTTTTCTGATACTTTTTTTGAATATATATATCAAGTCATTCTAACATTGAAAGTGAAGGATATATATTTATGTATAGAGTAGGTATATGTGTGTTCAACAGGTCATAATTTACAAAGCTAGGAGTGTATGTAACTAAAGTTAGTTATTTTTTAATATGTACAATTATCATTTTTCTGGTTAAGCAACCATCAGCCACACACACACAAATACACTATCCCTTTCTAAAGAATCCATTTTTTTGTAGAATATCATTCGCTACTCTGTACAACAGTGCTCCCATTTTTTTAGCTTGCACATATTTTTTGAAATCATTTTGATTGATATCAATTTTAGCTGTATATACATTTTTTGTGTAACACAAAAACAAATTTTTCTGACAGAGATAACAGCCAGTACATTTGATTCCATAATTCTGGAATCCATATTTAAATTAACAGCATGCATCATTTTGAAACAATTTTGCACCCATTTTTATGGATATGAAATCCTCATTTTCACAGTACATTCTCATGGCTTTACTATGTAATATTTATTCTAATTAAATTAACAAAATCTTCAATATCTGATTTAACTACGCCGTGTCCTCAAGTTTATTTACATCCTATTATGTACAGTAAAATTAAAGATATTCATAATATGTACTAACTGCAGTAGTAGTTAGCGAAACGCCGCTTCTTTATGTAGTGTAGTTTTGATTTGTTCAGGTGCTGTAATAATTGTATATTTTATTATTATGAAATATAAAGTTATGCATGTTTATTTGCTTGTCAATAAATTCCGTACTCCACATCTTTCTTTTTTAGCTAACATATTATTTACATAGAATAGTAGTCACACGCTGGAGATCACCAAATTGTGCCATTAAATATTATTATGATCTAGTGTTGTAGTCGAATAACCTTTTTTTATACAATGTATATTAAGGGTAGAATTATTATTTGCTGACAAGCAGCATTGTAGAATAGAACCTTTTTCTATATTATATAATATTTTAAATTGACATTTATCTTTTGCACCTTTTGTGTTTGTGTTGAGTGTTCATCCCTTTGAAAGGGGGAGGGATGGACAAAACTTACAATCTAAATGTATATGTTTTATACTTTAATGTATTAACTTTTTCTTAAATTACAGGATATTATAAATGAACGAGTTATTAAACGTATTAAAGTTATTATTTCAAATTGTATGCAAATACCTTCATTTAGACTAAAAGTATATTGACATATTTGTTTTTTTAAAACTTGTCCATTTGTTCTTGTCTTCTTCTCCCCATTTTCCCGTGCTGTACACAACACACATCTTCTTGACATCAAAATGACACTCAGTTAAAAGCGTACAAATATTACATATATACAACCTATGACGTCATTTCCGTTTATTTAAAGAATCTGATTTTATAAAATCAGATTTTCATCCATAATTATTTTAAAGTGAGGTAAATCGTATAAGAAACCTACATCCACAGTTTTATGTAATGTAGGCAAAGCTTGTAACCTTAAAACTCACTTAAAAATTAATTATCATCCGCAAAATCTCCGACAATCTTATTAATACATCATTTTACATGTTAGTTAATTTTAATTGTATGTGTGTGCACTCTGAGTTTGTCAACAAAACAACAATATTTTTGACTAGCACATGAAATCATTTTTCACATAAAAAATTCAAATGATTTTCTCCAAGGTATTGTAAAAGTTTTTGCTAAAAGAAATTTCAAAATTTGCAGCCAGTTCACACTCGTCTCAATTCATCTCGGATCACTACTTGCAAAATTTAATTAAAGGTGGTTTACCAAAAAGTGTCAAAAAATTAAACTGTCATCCTTTTGACTCTCACACTTTCTCTTCAAATTTCTTCTCAAATTTCTCCTCCCATTGATTCGTGTACTTTTGAAATCAAAAATTTGTCACCCATACACTGTATTCCCAAATCAATAACTCTTTTGCTCATAGAGTGTATATTAACGTTTATAATGCGTACGCCTGTACGACGTACAATTTTCTGTTGATAACGTGGAATAAAATTCTCCTCTTCTCCACTCAACTCACTTTCATTCGGGGAAATCAAAAGGAGATGTACAATTAAAAAATAACAGCTACCGTCACGTATACAAGCAAATAGTATACTCAATTCTCTCGTTGACATGATGAGGTTACCAAGCCCAGACACACACACACATTGAGAGACACATGATTAGGGAGAGGAATGGAAAAGAGAGACGAGGAGAAAAGCCACAGAGTGAGTGAAAGTACAGACACAGAGAGAGTAATATTTAATATCATGGTTAAAGCACTCAAAACTTTGATACCCGATTCATCTCTCTCGTCTCCTCTTCCCTCCTCCAAGTTTCAACTTTAGATGGTATAAATAAAGCTGAGAGGCACAGAACTCTGTATATAAATGAGAGAGAGAGAGAGAGAGTAGAATCCTCAATTCAACCTGAGCCTCAGCCAGGTTGGAAGACAGAAAGGAGTAGTGGCTGACAGAATTCTATCTTCTCTAATTCATAAAATAAATGTCTATCAATCCATCCTGATGTTCCCTATCAACTGCTCCTCTTACTTACAGATTTAAACCAATTGGGAGATAGTTGTCCATAGATCATCATTAAAATTCCTATCCTTTCCATACATTTGTATCCCTCCTGTATCTCTCCATCCCTCCTCATCCTCTGTCTATATCATATGTACAGTGAAAGTCTTTCAAATGTAGAGAAAGAGAGAGAGAGAAATTTATTTGAACAAATACCTTTTCTATCCTATTCTCAGCTATTTCATTTCCTCCACATCTATTTCATATCCTTCTCTTATTCTCCTCTCCTCCTTATATATGAATAAATGTTCACTTTCACCAAACCCCTTTCTCCGTGTGCCTCTCCGTGTAATGTGGAGAAAGAGAAACGAAGGGTAGGACGTCAATGGGAATTTATTGGCTTTCCAGTGAATTTGTATCGTATTACACGTACAAGGGGCCAAAACCATTTGCACGTAAAACAAAGATAGATCTTCTCTCTCTCTTCTCCATATACCCCTATCCATCCTCTCCTCCCCTCCCCTCCACACACATACACTATTGATTTATTGTGGATGTCACTCAAAATCCATTAGACAAGTATTTTGTATTCTCTCTCCCCGTCTCTCCTCCATCCTTCACATGAACTTCAGTTTCATTCATAGAAACCATCAAGTAAATTCTGACTCCCTTCCTCCTCTCTTCAACTTTTTTCTCTCTTATTTTCAAGTCATACTGGAAAACAATACTTTGGCAGACACAACCTGTAACCAACCACGGGAAGAGGGGAGAAACGAGTGGAAAAATCATGCTTACTTTTCATTTCTTTAAAAGTAAAAAGTGTCTCATCCCTCACATCAATATTGACTGTACTCTTTCCATTGTATATGCTGGAGGAGGGGGGAATCATTTTTTCCTGACAATACCTCCTCCTCCCTTTTCTCCTCCTCCCTCTTTTATAGTCAGACCGTGATCCATCATGATGAATAAACTAGGATCATCGCCGAGTCAGAGTCTCAAAGTCTGACTCGGCGGGAATGGCAAGTCTCATATTTTTCGTGACATGAGGGGAGAAAGAGACGAGAGAGAAAGTGTGATGCAGGTTCTGATCTTGAAGGGAGAGTTGTGGCTTCATTTTGTTTGGAAAATTGAAAGCTGACTTGACTACCTTGCAGTGTACTGCTAATTAAAACAATTTTTAGATCAAGATTCGTTTTGGAGAAGAAAACGGTCTACAGTTAAAACTTCACTTGATAGCTAAATGACATTTTTTATTCTTTGACACTTTTTTCCAGAATTTTAGACAGTATTTTATGAATTCAATAGACAGCATTCTGAAATTGAAGTCATTATGAAAGCTGTGTACTTTTCAAAACAGTTTTCTATAAATAAAGAAAATTCTTTTAAAATTATTATTCCTATTTTTAGGTAACTTCTCTTGCATGAGCAAAGCGTGACAATTTTTTTTCTAAACATGGTGAAAGCGTTCATGACTTTGTGTTGTGTTTTATAATTAATTAATTGTAAAATACAGTGTCTTGTAATTAAGAAATTTAATATTACATCATGAGAGTGTGTGTGCTTCATCATCACAGTAGTTGCCGAGCTTATATTTTTTGTTTAAATCTATATTTATAATACTTAAAATTTTAGATGGTAGTATTTTGCCAGTAATTTTTTTTTACAAATCTCCCTCTTAATACCTCTTCATAGTGTCTATGTAGTACAATCAGAATATTTAATTATTAATTTTTCCATTTATTTTTCTTACGAAATATTTCCAAAGAGAAATTCATTCACCCTTTAATATTGACCTTTATTTGAACAATCCGTTAAATTTACTAGATCATGTTGACCTTTCTATGAGCTACAAGTATGTACATCCCCACCAATATAGCATTCAGTTTTAGTGTAATGAACTGCACAGGAGTTGGTCTGTCACAAAAATATTTTGTGTGTATAAAACAGGACTGACTGTGTGTGTATAAGTGTGAATGAGGGAAATAAATATGTAAAGTACAGAAAGTTCCTTGCTCATCCACACAGAAACCAGTCATCAAAGTCTGAGTTGTTTGCAAATAAATTAGAAGAGGTAGTCAGACAGTTTCTGAATGATGGGATCACTTGGAACGATTCAAGCGGAGTCAATCCGCAGAATAATAAGCGAATTATACACACACAAACGAAGACAGCTCAAGCCGCCTTCATTATATGATCTCCTCCATATCCAAATCCTGAGCTACCGTGTGTGTGTGTGTGTTTGTGTGTACACAATGTACAGTGCCTGATTAAAATTGACTTTTGGCCCAGCTTCTTCTCGTCTCCTCCTCCTCTGCCTCTCATAGACCAAGGGAGGAGGAGGAGGAACCAGTCAAAAATAAATTGAAATGATTTATAATTGTTGTTCCTCTCTCTCTCTCTCTCGGCGGAGAATACACAGACAGGTAAGGTAGTTCATTCCCCTCCTGCGTGTGCTTCCCATTATGATCCAGGTCACTTTTGTTTGAATTACGAGAACAAAAACAAATCTTTATTATTTTTGATATGCAAAGATTGGAGCGTGAGTTAAGAGAAGTTTGTGTTTAAAATTTGCTTGAGAAAATTGGCTATTATTGTTTGCCTCATCATGAGTATAGCAGAGAGGTTCAGGTGTGTGTAGAGTGGAAAGGCCATATTTTGAGTAAATGACACTTGCTCTGATCTCCTTTCAATTTAGATTACAAACTAAATTGCTGTGTGTTTATTCATGTACGTGTGTGTGTAGTACAAAGTGTGTACGTAACAATAAAGACAGTGTTAGAGTGGAATCATCTTAATTAAATTTACGATTGATAGATGTTTTAATAAAATAAATGATGGGATGACAAAGATTGGTAGCAAAAAAATTTAGATATGTTAACTCTTTCTCTACGGTAGATTAAAAACTATGCATTTTATTTTGCAAGTGGTGAAAATAACGTGTAGGATTCAGTAGCCAATTCATTTATTGGCGATGCAAAAAATTATAACATGCAAATTTATTACTTTGTATAAGTAATTCAAACTGATTGTCTACTGTGTTGCACTGATTTAAATTGTGACGTGAGATCAATGTGTGTTTTCAGTGTGTGTGTGTACTGTGTGTTTTTTAAATCATGACATTTGAAGGTTTTCAAACTCGTAACTCAAATCTCCTGTTCACATTAATCAATAACTTTTTATTTCAATTAATCTTAATTCGTTCACTGAATATACGTATATAGTATACGTATTTGCTCAGTTTGTGATTTGGTGAATTCTTGTGTGACTGACAATGACTAATGGAAAACCTTGTTATTGCGTAAGTCAAATTATTTTACACGCTGCTCTAATTCAAAATTAGATTTGAAAAATTGTGAAGTTCAACTGTGATAAAATCCTTAGTTCAAACATTTTTTTAAAAATTACATTACTATTTATGTCATTTATGGATTCTGAAAGTTATGGATACCATATTTCTTGTACTTATATATTGCATGTCTTAAGAGTTGTGGAAATCTATTTACTGCCCAATATTAATTTGTTTTCAAAAAATCTGTCTCTGATCTTTACACACACACATACACACACATTCCTGAAGGAATAGAGGAGAAGAATGGAAAAATTCTGCTCCCCTCATTTAATCACAACATTAAATTAATTATCCTACAATTATATTTATGACAGTAGTACATACCTGGCTTTAATTATCCATGAACTGACACGCACACTTTGCTCCTGTGCTTTTGTGTTTATACATTTACAACAACAACATGAACAACAATCCTAATTTAATCCGCCCCTTTTTATCATCAAAACTTATCCTCACAGTACAGTAAATTTCATAAAATTTAGTACATTATTTAGTAGTCAAATCTGTTTCAATGACATTAGAGAAAATTTGTGTTAGGATACAATTGTGACACCCTCCCCTTCCTTCTTGTATCTTCTTAAATGTGTCAAACACACGACAATCAAAATGGTCAACTAAATCTCCAGAGCGTACAACGCAACATGTCCATTAGACAGTAGTACACTCATATAGTATATGTATAACATACAATATATCATATATAGGCATAATTTTGTTTTCTTTGACATCTCTCCTCCTCTTCCGCATCCTTTTCTCAGGATATTTCATGACAATAATTTTTTTTAAATATCATTTCAAATTAATGAGGAGGGTATTAACTATGTAATTCCCATTTGGTTTACAAAAGGATGCAATTCCTGTGAGTGAAAGAGAAAGAGAGGAATTTTTTGTGTTTGTGTTGTGAATAAAATATTTAAAGATGAATTTACATTTTTTTCCCGGACGACTCGGCTTCATTGGATTCATCTGAAAACGGTCGTCCCCACTATGGGAACATCTTGAAAGTTACAATCTTGGAGGTCATACCGAGCTCCAGGTAAAAATATCCCCGTATTCATGGCCACGGGGAGGGAATGGTCGAGGGCAGGGGAGGATGAAGTGACCATCTGAACCGGATTCTCACTGTCTCCTTCCCTCTTCTTGCAAAAGAAGGGACGACGGAGGGCCAGGATGATGAGAGCTCCAATTGCCAAAATACATATTAGGGCTAGGGCTAGGACTAAATAATTCTTTAATGGTGACTCCGACTTTGTCCCAAGATCTGCAAATTAATCAAATTATACACTCAATCAATAATCCACCAAACGAACATAAACATGTACACGCACACGCACGTACATGAAGAATATGTGGAGGAAATTAAGCTAACATCGTAAAATGTATTATAACACCGGGTGTGTGTGTGTGTGTGTTCAAAATCCTCTTCTTTTCACAAAATTAATGGAGCATTGATTCAACTTCTTTCTTTTTTCTCCAAACAACAAACCCTAATGCAATACTCCGTTCCATTACTCTTTCTCCATTTAATTAATCACAGGAGTGAACCTGTACAGGAGGGGAGGGGAACGGAAACCAAGGAACCGGATCAATGAATCAGGGAGAGAAGAAAATAGGAAAAGAGTAGAGAAGAGGAATGAATCAAATAAAGAAAATACTCTTCAAATATTACACTATTTTATTTATAAATTTGTACACACCCGTCAAAAAAACATGTATACTTATGTACACCTACACACGCACACAATCAATGTGGCTGTACATGTCCGCTGTCATGTCTTCACACAAATATTCCATAAAAAATACAAATAGCTTTACATTTGACTGGAAATTCTGGAGGAAGGAGAAGGAGGGATTCATAAAGGATGGTCATTTATCAACAATTCCATTCTCTGATCGAGAAAAAAATAACTAAATAAAATTCTACTGTTTTCTTCTTTCCCTCTCAAAATGATTGCTCAGCGTTTGTTTCGTGTCTTAATCTTCCATTTACTCTGTGATTTGTATTTTATAATCCATTTCTAAATATTTACCTGAATTTTCAAAAATTTTTGTGTATGTAACAAGTTTTGGGACAATTAAAATAATTCAATTATTCCACCACAAACTGTGACACTCTTCTTTCAAATGTGTTACAAATGAGGAGAGGATTAAGTGGAGCTTGAAGGGAGGAAGAGTAAAACATTTTGTCTTAGCCTTAAACACTCCATGAATTTGAATAAACTGTCAAGACTCATCGAGGTCTTTATTAGTCTCTTGTATGATGAGAACCTCTATACATGTGTGTGAGAGAGAGAGAGTGAGAGAGAGAGTTGGAGTGAAAAATAGTGTGTGTGTTTTTGTCTCAGCTCTCTCAATTCTTTTTTCAACTTGATTACACCCTTCTCTCATCCCAACCACTCTACATATTATGTACACAAGTTGTGTGTGTGTACGATGAATGTTACATCTCCATCCCTTACATAATGCACCACACAGTCAACATTCTCAAGTGTTATGCATCCTGTATGTACAAGAAGGAATACACACAGAGAGAGAGGGAGAGAGTTGTTAGTATGTATGTGTGTGTGTAGAGCGGAGCAAATTACCACAAATTATAAAGGAAAAAGTCTCGAGAAAACATTTTTATGGTGTACATACAAGTTTTTTCCCCATCTTACACTCTTCTGAGAAGAGTCTTCTCCCACTAAACTTGCTTTTCTGCTCCAGTTCAATAGAGTGAGATGTGTGTGTGTGTGGCTTGTGGAATGTGGGGATGCAATTATGGAAATTTTTTTTAACTTTGCAACTTCACAAGACTTTTTTTATTCATTCCTCTCCAAGTTAATGAAGTGTATCCAAAGACTTGACATGCTATCCTACCCTTAAGAAACACACACACACACAGTCTACAGTGTATGAGGAAAAATAGGCAGATGTATCCACACACCCACAGACACACACACGCACAAAGTGTGACGTTTATTGTGATGGTGAAGGAACAGCTTTAACAACATATTTCCAAAGACTTTCTTTTCGAAGCTAAAGTTTTGGTTAGACTAGTCGAGAGGGGAAAAGTTTAAGAATTTTTCTGTTATTATATGGAGTATCTATTTTAAATTATTTTAGTAAGGAGAAGAAGAAGACGATTAGACTTTTCCTTGTCCTCATATTAAATTTAGGATCCTTCGATTGGAAAAGGAAAGAGGATGGACAGAAATGTGTGGGAGAGAAATCTGTGCCCCGAACACGTAGAGAGTCCTAGACAGACTGACTCTTTCTCTCTCTCTCTCTGTAGAGAGGAAAAGTGTGTGAATTAAATGGTTAGTCAGGTCAAGATGTGGAGACGAAAATGCCGTCAATCTAAAAATGGCCTCAATCAATCGAAACTCTCACTACGTAAGCAGACAAAAATAGGTTCAAAAAAAGCAATTTCGAGATTGACGCAATTCTCAAAGTCCAGACCATTACACATTAATGGAGGGAGGGCTGAGAGAAAAGAGAAAGACTGAGAAAGGAAGGGAGAAAAATGGATAAAGGAGTCCATGTTTTATGTATAAGATTCCCCACACACACACCGAGTCCCGGGGATGTACATTAAATTGTATTTTATAAGTTGAGCGAATAATTACGAGGTCTCATCCCTCCCTCTCTATTGTATTGTGTTTCGTGTCTGTAGTCATGTGTTTGTGTTTCTGTGTTGAGGAAAACCTTTCTCAACTCATTGCCAAGTTAAATCTAAATCTGTTTATCGGTTTTCCCCCTCCCCACCATTACGAAAAGACAACTAAGCCAAAGTGAAAAGTTGTTAAGTTGAAAGCTGGAGATAAGTCTTTGACGAAAGTCTACTATTGTTTTTTATTCTCCCCTCCCCCATCTTCCTTCCCCTACATTTAGCATTAAAGACATTCCAAGACAAGTCAAGACTGATGATAAAGTGAAGGAAGGTGACTCGGAGGAACTTTGACTAATAGAACAATTTTTGAAAGGGGGAGGAAATAGTTTGTAGACTGTTTTTTAAAAATGAACAACTTGTCGATAGAGGCTATCCATAATATGTTTGTTGTGAACAAAATATTAGGACAAAGCAAAATAGTCAAGAAAACTCAAAAAGGGGGATGATATGTTTTCTTGACGTCAGTTCTTCTGTGTGTGTTGGTGCGTGTTGGAGAAAGCACAGCGAGAGAAAGTCAAGATGCTTTCTGGTGCCAAACCACTTTGAGATATAACAGTAGCAGTTTTTGATACAAAAAATCATCATTCTCTTTTATCCTTTTCAAGTTTCCTTTTGGTCAGCAAAAAATTATGTGAAGAGGATACACACACAGTGACACAGGGGAGGGATAGAAGAAGGTTTTGAGGAGGTAAAAAAAAGTCGGGCTATTTTTTTGTCTTCAATGGAGGATGACAGTTTGATATCTATATCATGTTTTCATTTGTATTTGTTGAATTCCGCGAGGCATTCATATAGAAAAATACTTGAAGAAATGATTTTTAGCTCCATTTATTTCCGGCTTTTTCTTTTCTTCTTCTCTTTTCTTCATTCTCTTTCTTTATTTAAACGGAAGAGTCAATATTTTGAGTCCACTAAAGAAAACTACCGTACACAATGAAAAACACTCCTTTCTCTTGATAAAATTATGTTAACATTTTGTTTAGGATGGTCATTGAATTGGTCATCATTTTTAAGAAAGTACAAACAATTATTTATATATCTCATTAATTTTAAATAAAAGCTTTACTGTTGTTACGAAACTCTCTTGTTAATTAGATGCTAAGGAATTATTTGCTACTCAAGGGTCGGTTGTTTAATTTTAGTACTTCATCCCTCTTGAATTTACAAGGTCATGAAATTAAATGGAAGGATTTGGCAACAATTCAAAGGACATCTTTCCAACAAGTTAAATCCTTTGGTTTTAAAGTATTACCAAAACAAGGCTTATACAAAATCTTAACAGGAGCCTTAAAATCTTCTCAAAACATCACGTGGAACAGTGATTTTGATACGGTATCCTGCCGAAACCTATGAAAAATCTTCTATTGTAATATTTTGAAAATTGTTCAAATATTTTTCTTGACGAACACTCCTCCTGTTCCACAATTTGTACAGTCCTTTCCGGGAAGGTAGAAAAGATGGTCCGAGGGAAAATGTGAAATAGAAGGACCAAAGCATGGGAATGGATTTTCTGATAGACTAACTTCATTCAAGTAGCAAAAGAGAGAGTGGGAGAGAGGGAGGGAGAGAGAAAGCGGGATATCCATAACATTAGAGGTTGTAGTCAACAAGGACGTATATATATAGAGACAAAGATTAATTCATCCTTCCAAGAAATGTACTCAACTTGAGCGACCCCAAGCGTTTCCCAGTTTCTCTCTCTCTCTCTCTCTCCCTAACCAACTCAAGGTACTACTCATAGGTACACTCTCCAAGATTTACAGTACACTCTCACCATCACGGAGAAAGCATACCAGACTTTGTCAACTTAAATTCACCCTCTCCCTCTTTCTTTATCCTTACATAGTTGTGTGTGTGTCATTGTAGTATAGGCTGGAAGTGTATATTGCTAAAACTGGTGATATCACTCAAGTGATTCTAGTTTCAAGATTCAGTGCAGGACTCGAGTCAATTTTGAGCGTTTGAAATCCTTGGCCTTGTTTAAACGGCTCCAACTCAACTAAAAGGAAGGCCTCCTGCCTGCAAGGACTAAGGAGAAAAAGAGAGAGTAGAATGCATTTTCTGTGTGTGTGTGTCTTTTTTTCACTCTCCGGCAAGATGGGGAAAGCCAACGGTTTTCATGTCAAGAATACACTTTGGATCCCCTGCTCTTCTCTCCATTCTACTAAGTCTCCGTTGAGGGTTTTTGAGACTGTGTAATTACAGGAGGAGAGAGGGAGGGAGTAGCAATCATGCGAGAAAAAGTCATTCAATTTCTTACAACTCCGTCTCCTCTCTCTTTCTCCTCTCCTTGAGCTTACAATCAAATGGCTTTTCCTCCCTCAACTTTCCCTGTTCTTCCTTTTCCTTAGTCTCCTCTTTCTCATTTCGAAACAGAGTACAAAGAGACACAGTCTGAGGTCCTGGTTTAAAAATACGTAAGGGACTAGCCCTTACGTATCCATATATTTTTTGTTTCGAATCCTCCCCTCCTCCTCTTCCCCATTTTAAAATGACAGTCTTGTTCTTCTCTAGCTCCACATCTCATAAAATTGTGCAAAAATCAAAAATCCTCCGTTAATTCATAGTAACCCAGGAAGAAGAAAGAGAGAAAGGAAGGAAGGGAGAGAGAGAGAAAGAGGATGAAGGTGAAAGCGTCTTAAAATGACTTTCTCTTGTATTTTCCTACTCCGCCCTGTGCCTCTGTGTTGTGTGTGTGTGTGTTGGAGGCTGGAGGAAATTGAAAATCTAAACAAAAGACAAAAAGGCAACAAAAAGTTTTTACGCGCAAATGTACAATGTCTAATCCATCTGCTACTTGTTTCGACTCCCCCTCCTTCTTCTTTTCTTTCAATGTTTTGGCCAAGATCAAGATTGAAACTACAGTACAGTATACTATATCATATATCGTGTACATGCCTTTATGTAGTAAATCCCTACTTCTAGGTGAGGGGTATACAGAGTCAGACAATAATACAAAGTTCTACACAAAACTATTTATAAAGGGAGAGAGTGGGAGAGAAAAGGGGAGCATAGGCCCAGTTGGCTAAGGAACTGGGGAAAGTAATTCACATTTTATATAATCCCACACACACACACATACGCCCGCTCTCTCATTTTGTATAGAGACCTCAGGAGGAGAAAGAGGAGGAAGGAGGAAGAAGAGAAACATTTGAAATAGCTGAGAGCCACAGGAAAAAGAGAAAAAAAATATAATAAAAATGAGAGATAAGAGTCTAGACTTTTTTTCTACTCCTTTCTCCTCCCTCTCTTGGCTTTCCCTCTTTCACTCACTCCCTCACTTCATGATTGGAAAAGAATCTCGAGAGACTCAAATGCTTCGTGAAATGAGAGAGCGACGAGAGAGAAATGTACAGTGTGAGTCAAACACTTTCCCTTTCTCTCTTTCTCCTGGCTTATAATAAAGATTTTAAAAATTCATTGTCCGAGGATTAGAAGGGAGTATTTAATTTTGATTAAATTTTTTCAAAAAATAGAGGACGAAGAAAGTTGGAGAAAGTTCAAACTTTAACACAAAGTGAAAGGGAAGAAAGGGCACAAATGTACATGTGTAGTAAAAAAAGACAAGTAGTTGTGCGACACCCTGTATAATTTGGCGAGATATTAGCTCCACATGGGACACTTATAACTATACTTATACTAATATATATGTGATTGGACGCTTACTCTCCGTATTGGATTCATTGAGGACACTCCCAAGAACACGGCCGCCAGAAACGAAGCAAGAAGTGATCAGCTCACCGTCCAGGGGGATCCAAGACCCGTCCACGTCACATTTAATTCGTCCACATTGATGATGTGACTGATGTGAGCAATTAAGAACGAAGCTCAAGTCACAAGTAGGCTGCATCATCGTACCCCTGGGGTAGGGAGAAGAAGATGTCGTTGACGTTGTCTTAGCTGACCCTGGAGTCCAGGACGAGTCACCGGAACTAATCACCGTGTACGTTCCGAAGGATAATGGTGGTGGCCGTGCACAATGTCCATCCAAATGCGGGACTGCAAAAAAGAGAGAGAAAGAGTGATTTAGATACATAACACAGACAGTCACTAGACAATCTAATAAATTGTTCTCTTGTCTCCCAGTCAACCTATTCCCTCATCCTCCTTTCTAATATCAACTCTGAAAAAAAAATCTAAATTGGATAACTCTTCAGTTTACTTCCACTACATTGTATTGTGTTAAGAGTGTAGTGCAGGACTTTCTCCATTTTCCCCCAGATTTCGAGAGAGCAGGTGCATCCCACTATTTTTTGGAATTTTCTCCTCTACAAATTTTCCATTTGCCAATTTTAAGCTTCACTTCTCCAACCCACTTTCATCCATTTTACCCACACTTACATACTCTCTCTCTCTCTAGTTCAGTTTTAAGAGGACTTCCTTCTCTTTTCGCTCTTCCTCCAAAATCCATAATATTCTACTTCCTTTTTTATTTTATTTCGCAAAATGTGAAACATTTACATCCACGTCAGCAACCTCCTCCTCCACGTCACAACATTTCCAGTTTGGGTGGGATCACCCTTCACAATTTCCATTAGGCGTATGTACATTGGTAGCAGACAATGGAAATTTTAAGAGGGTACAGTAAAACCTCTTTATAACAGGACATAGTCAGTGAACTCACTGAATTTTATCCATTTAATTCAGCACAAAACAAACTTTTCGAAATAATATTTAAGAGTATTTTAAAACAATATTTTCAAGGCAAAGTGTGCCGGGATTTTCTAGAAGAAAAAGGAGGTAAGAAAATTCGTCTGAAAAAAAGGTGGCCAGCATAAACGAGTCCTAGTCCTCACAAAGAAAGTAGAGTTGATCATGAGCTAATAGATTAGAATTCTCTCTCTACTCCACTCCATTCGCCTCCAGTCTAATGTGAACAACTCAACATCCACATCTGCTCCCACCCACACTACTTCCTGCCTTGAATTGACCCCTCTCTACTACTTTCCTCCTTTACACAAAAACAACTCCTCATTTTTGAAAAAAAAATCCTCTCAAAAAGTGTACCTCATTCAAAATCATTGAATGCCCAAAGACCGGAGAAAGAGAGTGAGAAGGAGAAAGAGGGAAATGTAAAGGAACGATTAGTAGTAGTAGTAGTTTATTGTCAAGTGAAAGCTCCGAACAATTTTATGGATGCTTGCACCTTCTGGTCCAAATCTCAGAAATGTCTCAACACTTGACCTTTAAGTTTAACTTTTTCCTCTCCGTCTCACTCTTTCTGCACCTCCTCCCCCTACAATTTCCCTGTGTGTACATTGTACAACTTACAGCCGCCCCATAGTGTCCTCCATTCCAGATGAGAGGAAGGATAACCTTCAAGCAATGCTTCTTTTTACGATCATCATCATCTTTTATTCCTTGAGACGAAACAGGTAATAAGGCCACAGACACACAAACACACACACACACCGACGTCAACAAGTTCACACACATTTATAGGATACCTCAGATAGTCAAACTTCTGTATCCGCTCCCCACTACCCTTTAATATGATTGTTCTTGTATGTACAACAAAGGAGGAGGGAAGAAAAAACATTTTGAATACAGATAAACATGCACACAAACAGTAATTTGATGTGTACGTTGTGTGTGTGTTTGTGTGAGTGTGTGTGGAGTTTAACAGCAGAGAAAGGCTGTCCTTTTTCCAAAACACGGCATAAAATCCAAAGTTTTCCTTCCTTCCCTTGTCGGCCCCAAAATAATTGACCATAAAGATTTATTTTGTGTTCAATGGAGCACCTCAGTGTAAAAAAACCTCTCCACTCTCTCACTCTCTAATCCAATACACACCACCCTACACACTGTGTATACTGTACAATGTGTACATACACATGTGTGTGTGTGGATACATCTGTGAGTGATCCCTAATGCTTTTTCTCCTCTTATAAAGAACCAGCCGAGTGATTCCACCAACATTGGCTTCAGCTCAGTCTTCTTACTTTTTCCTCAAAAGATCCTTTTATATTTTTTTCTTTCTTCCCGCACGCACATATACATTTATTTACTCTCTCTCTCTCGAAAGGATAGGCAACAGGGGACCATTTTTGAACAAATTTCCTCAAATTTTCAGTACACAGATGACCACCACTTTCGTTTCACAATTTTAGATAAGGGAAATGGTAAAACAGGATAGACTATCAAATTTCATGTGTCTGTGTGTGGGAAAGACAGGGTGTGTGTTGAAATTCCGTTCATCCCAGTTAATTCAAGCTTGTTCCTCCATTTTAATTTAGATAGGAGGGAAAAAAAGAAAGAGAGAGGGAATCGGCACGAGAGTGAAATTCAATTTGTTTTGAGAGTCCAGACCAGAGAGAGTGTGGTGTGTAATCAGATACAAACATGGAATGGTGCGAGGGGTCTATAATTTTCTATTAAACACGATTTGTTCCTCGTTATCCTAATGTCTTTCCTTCCATCTTCTGGGCCCCTGTCTTGTAATAAAAGGTCTAGTCAAACACAAACAAGAAAAAAAGAATAGAAGGTTCCTAATCAATTTTTCAAATTTGAAGCAACAAAGGTACGTGGAGAGAGGAAGATACCATCCGAGGAGAAAAAGTGAGAGAGAGAGAAAAGAGCGCGTGTTTACACTGTCCAAATTACAGTTATTTCCCTGTGTAAATTGGTGGAAGGAAGAATCCCCAATTGAACGTTTCCTCATCTAAATTATCATTTGAGATGATTGAATGGATTACAACAAACTCGGTCTCAAAATTCCAGTCACGGAATCCTCCTCTCCACTCCATAATACTTTGTACGTATAGGTATATACAATGGACATACATAGGGTACAATATTCTTCAGTTTTTGTCTTTCCCTTTCTTTTTAGCCCGGCTTTCCATTCCGCTGTAAACTTCAACTGTAGACACAGAAAATCTTTTTTGGACTGACCTCTCATAAAGTCCTTTCGAAGCGAAATGTATGGTAACCATTTAAATTTATTTGATTAACTTCAAAAGGCTGACACCCATAAATGTTCATTTCAAGTCTCCCTATTTTGTGGGATTGTGTGCGTGTGCCACATAGGAATGCACATGATGCACATGTTCCGTGTGGAAGTATAGAGTGTGCATGTGGGTCAAACGTTGATCATGATCTATATGAACTCCAATAAATTTGAGTAAGGTTGATCCTCCAGTCATCAGATAATATTTGTCAATTGCAAAATTCATGAGACACAAATCCCCAACACTCAATTCTCGATTCCATTCCCCTCGCTCCCCATTTCGTGACAAACATTGGCAAACTTTGGGTATGTATATGTACAAAACTCCATTATGAAACCCTCTCCTTCTCTCCTGTGACAAAACACACAATTAAGTGATGTCACGAATAATTCTCGCGTGTATTATGCTTGTAAGTGTGTGTGCACTAAACGAACTGTTAAATTATTTTTGGGCATGCATCTTCTAACCATCACCTCGTCTTGTCTCGTCTTGTTTCTCCTAGTCTCTCAAAAACGTTCCAATTTCCATACATTTCTCCGCACTCAGTGCTACAAATTGCTAGGTTAGATATAAATGCTAATGGGGAAACAGAGGAAAATGGAAGGGAAATTGGAGGGAGTGAAGCGACAAGCTTTTTTCAATTAAATCCTTTCCCCTTTCGTCCTTGCCAAGAAAACTCTTTATGTGTGTGTGTGTGGGTGTTTGTCTGCTCTTTGTTCACGTGCAAAAACTGTCTAAAACTCTGTATTTCTTAAAGCTGGATAAAGGTGTGAGAATTTCTGTCTCCACAATTTCTTTTTTGGGTTAATGGAGAAATTGGCGAATTTTTTCCCCGTCTTTCATCTTCCATTTACCAATTTCTATTTTCACACCTATCTTCGTCCTCCTTCTCTCTCTCTTTCTTTATTTGCTTTATTAAATGAAAAAGTTTACTAATAAATATTCGATGGGGGACTTTGTTATCAAATCCAATTATTGAGTTATTCTTCCATAAAAACCATTTTGTAGGATTCTCGCCACCCCCTCCTTTTCATGGATGTGTGAACGTGGGGAGAGAGAGAGGGGTGTGGGTGTGTGAGCAAAATTGGCAAATTATAACTCGTGTCACAAAATAGGGAGAATAGTGAGTGTAGGGAGGAGAGAGATGAAGGGGAAATCGAAAGAAAACTTTGCTTTTATATTTTGAAAAAGAACCATGTTTAAAAGTCTTTCCATGGATTGTACTTCTATGAAATACCACTTTTTCTTCATATACCCACGACATACATGAGGGAAAAGGACTTTGTCTGTGTGCCCGGGTAAACGAAACCTCCATCTTTGGCTAATATTGAAGGGAAGAGAGAGAGTGAAGGGGGGAGCAACAAAAGTGAACTTTTTGAGCTCATCAAAATTTTCCATTGGGGGGTAAAGTATAAATTTTGTGAATGTTCAACTTTTCAATAATTTCACCGCCACCATTCTCTTCTTTTTGCTCTATCTTCCAAAATTACAAGCTTCAATGCCCAGTCTGATGAGATTGAGTTGAATGTACAGAGTTGATTCTGTTTTTTCCTTTCCTTTTCTCTTTCTTCTCTCTCTCTCTCCCATCGTCTTTCCCCTCACAAACGTTTTTTAGGAATCACCAAGTAATTTGCTTTGAAATGAAATTGAAGCGCAGCAGTAGGCTGCCATTATCTCACTCCTGTCCAAAATAACACGCACACAACACAGCCAGATGAGAGAGAGAGAAAATTGCATGATGAACCATACACAATACATAATACATAACTCAGCAACACACACACACACAATTATCCATTAATGTGAGACTAGTGAAGAGAAATTCTCAGGGGAAATGAATTTGTTAGCCTTAGTTACCTCCACTGTAGAGTGTGTGTGTGTGTACCTGTGTGCGTATGTTTTTTGTGTTATGTATGACGTACATTTGGAGGGGGTAGAAAAAACAATTGGATGATGGTCATGTATTTTATATTTTTTTTTGAAAAAAAAGTTTAGGGGGAAAATGTCCAAATATTGTAATTTCTATTTTTCCTCATTCCCGTGTAAAAAAAGTATGATATGTACATGAGATGGAAAATTGTATTTTTCTAATATTTACACACTCTCTCTCTAGCACGGACGATGTGTACGTGTGATAGTGGGAGATTGGGTTGAGTAAGAGAAGAATAGCTCCAAGCTTAATAAAATTCTTGGGAATTACGGAGAACCTCTCTCTCTCCCTCGGCAGACATAATATTATTAAATATATTTAGTACACACAAGTCAACACCTCCAGAGAAGATTGTGGATGAAGGGAGAAGTGTGTGGAATTGCATTTATGTGTGTACAGTCCATTCCATGTACACATCATGTGTGTATGTATAGCAAAGTTCCTTTTTACAAGTTGACCCTACTTGACCTCATGTAGAGTCATGCATCATGACCTCCTGGACAGCGTCGACACTTTGGTCATTGTGGTGAACTGGGAGTAAATGGATTCCATACAAACACAAACACAAACACATACACACACATGAAGTGCCAGACCAACACCTCACAATCAACTAAATACTCAAATGTACAATTCCGAGTCGCCCAAGCTGAACATGGGAGTACATGGGTGGATGTGTGTGTGTGTGTGTATGTCGCAGTCCACGGTGGACACCTCCAACCATCATTTCCATTAGCTTAAGGAACGATGAAGCTTATCCCCATGGCCACAGAGAGCTCATGCCGCAATGCCGGATTGAATTCCTACTACAAGGTTTGAAAAAGGCTCAGAATGCCTTACTATTTATAGTTTGGTTTTTATAATGTTAAAAAGAATTATTTTGAAAACCACACAAACTATTTAAGGAGATATGAGGAGGTTCCTTCGTACCTGTCACAAGCTCTTTGGACAGTTATAATAGGTCCTGGACTCTTATCAACACAAGATTCTAGAATTGCAGGAAAAAATCAACACACTCTTTGGATTCAAACATAAATCATGTCTGAAAATCCGGAGTCCGAATTCTTTTTTTCATAAAAAATTTTATTGCGGATGCGAAATTTCGACAGACCCGAATATTTCCATCTAAGAAAAAATACAAATCCATTTGTGCAGTACTAAATGGGAAAAGTGAATCATCCGCCAAGTGAAAAATAAAAATGAAAAATTTTTTAAGTTGTCAAAAATTGAGGATAAAAAAGTTGTCGTCCACAAAAAATCCGGGAAACAAATATTGTGCTGGGAAGCCGTTCCAGCTCTGCTCAACATATTTCATGACAATAAAGTTATCAACAAGTGACATTATACGGAATTCATTTTCATTTTTTGACAAATTTTTGAAAACGCAAAATGCTCGTACAAAGAAGAAACATTTTTAAAATTTTCATTTTTTTCGTAACCATGATATTTGAAAAAATATATAGTACATAGTAGCGCCAATAATCTAGAAATGTCTTTATGTCGATCACGTTATCATATGACTCATGCCATGCTGTTGAATATAGGTCATGGAGGCCGAGACACAACGCTCAAGAAAATTCAGGAAGCATACCATTACATTCCAAAATTGATTGTGGAAGAATATTTGAAGAGATGCAACATCTGCTGCTCACGGAAGCCCCAACCAAAACCTGTGGCAGGAATTTCCATCTATGCCAAAGGACCAATGCAACGAGTTCAAGTTCATTTGATTGACATGCGGTCCACTCGTGATGGTCCTATGAATTGGATTGTTCATGCCAAATGTCATTTTTCGAAATGTACATGGGCTCAAGCGCTACCATCGAAAGAATGCACACACATTTGTGCATTTTTGAGGCAACTATTTTTGTCCTTCAGTGCTCCGCAAATTTTGCAAACTGACAATGGTGGTGAATTTACTGATAATGAACTGAAGGACATGATTCGAAATGAGTTTCCAGTTACCAAGTTGATAAATTCCCGGCCCAAGCACCCAGAGACCAACGGGCTCATTGAAAGGGCCAATGGACTACTTGAAATGAGAATCGGTGCACAAATTCAAGAGAAGGGTCATCAGTGGGCAAAGTGGCTCCCTCTGCTGGTGTACGAAATCAACACGAGCTACTCCAGAACAATAAAAGCTACATCATTTGAAATCATATTCGGTCGGAAACCCTTTGTTACTGGCTGTAACTCAGAGGACATTGATCCAGTTACAACTTCCACTGAAGAACTGGATGTCCCCGAATCTCATAATATCAGTGACTCGTCAACTACACAAATGGACTCCGGTAATGATTTACCAAATTCCGATGCTAGCTACGATGATGGCGCCACTGAATCTGACAGTACTGTATCAATGTCTCACATGGTCTCCGACAATGGTCTTGTCTCAGACGATTCACAGTCAGACGATTGTGAGTTTGCAGATTCCCTTCCCTGGGTCTTATATCAAAAATATCCACCTTAAATATGGACGATTGCGCACATTTTGGTAGATACAAGCTACAAACCTCCAAGTAAAAATAGTATGTTTTAAAACTATTTGAGTGTTGTCCCGGGAAAAATGTTTCTATAACAGAAATGAGGAGTTGAAATTGGGTGATACATTGTGCTGGTCTAATAGAAATGCAATAGATAAACTGGGACGGGACAAAGTAACCGTTACAAGACGGCTGGGAGCGTTTGAGGCTTATTTGAAAGACCGAAACAATCAACGGGAAAGACATAACAAATCGAAGAGATTATTTCACGTGTGGACAGATCAAACACATGTCCAAAAATCCTGCCGTGCAAAGTTTTGAGCATCAACAGCAATGGAATTATGAAGCTTCAGTCCGCGACAGGAGTTATTAATCGACAGATGCATCAAGACAGGGTCTCTATTTGAACCGGAACAGGAATTGATTGCTCCAGTTGGCCAAAGGAACATTGAATTTCTTATAGAAAATCCACTCCCCTGACCTCCAGTGGTCATTTTGGGGTCATTTTGTGTCCAAGTGGTTCTTGGACACTAGAAAGGGGTCGCCGCCAGAGGCCATGCATTGTTTTGGAGGTCAATATCACTTACACTGGCACATATCATGAAGATCAAAAAGCTTTTCGAATTTTTTTGGCATGGTAGGCACATCCATCTTCTGTGAACGGAGATGGCTGATTTTGGAAAACCTAAAAATACTGAAAATAATTCTGATGCCATCAGATTTTCATGATATGTACGAATATGAATGACATTGACCTTCAAGCCAATGCTTCAGAAGGAAACAATTGTTTGACCTCGGGGGTGACCTTAAGTAATCACTTCACAAAGTGGCGTCTGGCGGCGACTCCTTTCAGTGAAAAATTCTGAAAAATATCAGAGAGACAGGTGAAAGCATACCGAACAACATTGCCATTGGTTCAATGTCGGAACTTGTTGACGGGTGACCTCGAAGGGTCATTGAAGACGTTGACCCCGACCAGAGGTCACGGTGTTCAGAAATTTTGCAAACTGAAATAGCAGGATTATAGGAAATATGATTTTACACATGTGTGATTTTTTTCAGATTTTAAAAGGTCGGGTAGTGTACAAGAACCACTTGGACACATAATGATCTTAAAATGACCACAGGAGGTCAGGGGAGTGGAGATTTCACTTTAGCACAGTATTGATGTTGATGAATGGCAACGTTTTGTCAAGTTTCAGAATTTTTGGTTAGACTTTCAATGTTCGTTTGACATTAACCCCAAATTCCGTTTCCGACAATGCCGTAGCTCCTGTGACCCCTGGAGGTCACGAAAACGAATAGTTGGGAATTTCTCGTACATGTGTGCCATGTCCTTTTCATTTTATGCATGTCGGTTAAAAGTTGAAAGGGGTGACCTTGAGAGGTCAAAGTTAGGTCATGGACAACATACTTCTTTAATAGCGTTATTTTGTCACCCCATAACCTCAGTTTGTCGTTTTTTCAACGTTTCGTCAACGGCATTTTCTTTCGTTTTTAGAGATGTCACGGACAATGAGACACAAATGACAGTCAACAATGGATGCAATCAAAATGGCTCTTCTGTAGATAGTACAACGACGAATGTGGGCTGTCCTAACTACGTCAAAATTGTTGGAACTCGTCGTCACTCTATTGAACCATGTATGACATTTTGTATTGGAATAGTGGCGACTGTATTTGCTCGCTGTTACAAGAATTCTGACCAATGGAACTGTAATGACCTTGACCTAATTGCCGTGGACGGCACCAAATACTACCAACGGATGCTTGAGTTGGGGCGGCAGGAGTTTGGAGTGCCCATGACGGAAGATGACATTGTATCCGCCATTCCAAAGGATGTCCATCAAGGATGGTTCAGTGGAAGGGTACAGACAGATTTTGACATTCCAAATGGTGCCGTCGGTTCAACAGATGATGGCATATTTCTTGACAAACTTAAAAATTATGTGAATAGCGAATAGTTTCACGATTTTGAAAATAAGTGGACATCATCATTTTCTGTTGAAAGGATTCACTTCTATCAACTTTTTCACGACTTGGAGGGGCAGGCGGGACTACCAATATTGCTCCGTGTGCAAGCTGACACTCTTAGTACTGCTGTACCACATATGCTTGAGAACCCTATGGTACCATTGAGTCATGGAGAGTATCACATCCTTCCGATATTGGTTCATCTAATAGGTGGAACTTCCACGTTCAGTAAGATTTGAACCTAACCACTGTCCCACTAGAAACTGGAATACCCGGTGTATAAAATTGGTATAATAAACTATATGACATGGTTTTTTTGTCTATCTGCAGGTGAGCTATTACAATTCAGAACTTTGTCTATATGGAAACAAAAGCAGAATGGAGAAATCTGCAGCGCCTGTGAAGGCCTAATTTTGTGTCCAGAGGAGAGAACCATTTGTCGTACATGCCGTGGTTGGGTTCATTTGACGTGTTGCTCTGAAAATGAAAATGAAAAGGTAATCAATAATATTGTGTATCGAATTGGAAGTCTTGTAGTTATTCGCGGCTTTTGATTTAGTTCTAAATTCGCACAGATAAATTTTGGGGCCCCAGCACTAAAGCCCAAGCGCTGGCCATTTAAGTAAATGTTACAAAGAAATTTGGGACTAAAACTTATCTATTCTCATTTTAGTTGTGCCATACGTGTCCTGTTCAAAATGTGTTGCAGTAACCGCAATCAATACTGTTGTCGTTGAGAGAGCTTCCAAAATAGAACGGTTTGAACTATGAAATTGAAAGATAAATTTATTTGACAAAGGAAATTGTCAACCTTTGTTGAGAAAAATACTTCATGCATATTGTAAAAATTGTTACTTCTTATGTTTATGCAATTTGAATGCAAACCTGAATGTGTAAAGTAAAATATTATTTTATTTTTGAGCAATTGTTTTTAAATGTTATTAATTATATCACGATTGCACAAATAAAAAGTTCAAAAAACAATGTCGCAAAGGCAGTTCATATTGCACTTCGTAATATTTAAAAGCACCCATTGGCTTTAGGATTGTCACTTTTATGTGGCATGAGCTCCCTGTGGCCATGGGGATAAGCTTCACCGTTCCTTAAGCTAATGGAAATGATGGTTGGAGGTGTCCACCGTGGACTGCTACCCACCGTGGCCTGCGACATGTACAATCACAATCCGTTTTTTTGTGGTCATTTTTGTTAGTTGTCATGTACAAAATTCCTCTCTACGAAATCGTGCCAGTCTTGTCCTACAAACTCGTGTATATAAAGGAATAGCGAGAGAAAGAGAGGGATGCATAAAATGAAATGCTTGTCACCAGTAAAAATTCCTCTCTCTCTCTCTTCCACATAACATGAGATAGTAATTGTGGGGGGAGGGTTAAAAAAAGAAGCTTTTTTTCTATCCCAACATGGCATACATGTTCGTGTCTTGTTGTGTGTGGACTGTGGTTGTGTTTGTGTGTACACAATCTCAAGCTGAGATGTTTACACATTTTTTAGATTCCCATTCAAAAATTTGACAGAATGAACATTTCTGATTTTGCATGGTTGGACTGTAAACCCCACATCCATTCTTCACGCCTCATCACTCTCTCATTGAAAATTGGGTAAAAAGTTCAATCATTTTTTAAATTAATTTAATTCCTACTGAAATTTATTAAAAATTTCCAAGACTTTTACTGTTATATGGATGTAGACAGTACACTGTGCTCTAGATTTTTAGAAAGTAGCATATTTGTCTTACGAATTAAACATATTATTTTTAAAAACATTTCTTTTTTATTTATCTACCCTTCAAATGAACCGGAGGTGTCGTTCTCGAGACCGGGATTAGAAGGAAAGGAGAGATAGAATAAGAGTGTGTCATTCTTTAGTATAAGGACTAATCTGTACCCATAAAGAGGGGAGTCTATACAAAGGATGAAGATGATTCATCAATCCACTTGAATGTTGTGTATGTGTGATCCAGAAGTGAGGAGGATAGAGTCTTCCTCACTTCGTCTTCGTCCCTGACACATACTTCAACTGGAGGGAGAGGATCCTATCAATCAAGGAGAAAGAGTCTCTCACCCTTTTCTCTCCCCTCTCTTTCTGTCCTTCCTGAACATCTCCAGCTGATCTTAATCACCACACATTACAACACATCATCCATTCAATGAAGTTATTCAGGATGACGAGCGGATGAATGCGAGTGTGTGGATGGTTGAATGGAAAGTTGTCCAAAGGAATGCAACTTGGTATTTTTTTCTCTTTACATTTTCTACATCCAACCTTCAAGAATTCTCTATAAAACTCAGGCAAGCTCTTTTTATACAACACTTCCTCATCAGGGGAATCACAATCTATTTCCAGTCTTCTCGAAATAAATTCTATGTAAGAAATGTTTTAAAAATAATTGTTGCACATTTTGAGTGAAAAATTAATTCTTCAAAATTTTACCCGCAAAATTCTCACTACCATATCATTGAGATTACTGTGTAGAACAGGTGTGAAAATATTTGTATTTAGGTAATGTATTTATTTGTGAACAAAGTCTCCCTTGTCAAAGAGAACAAAGGAGACTGAGAATCCTGAACAAAATTTGAAGGGTTAATTACAGGACAAAAGAAGGTTGACTTCGTAATGTCCATTTGTTCAAATTTAAAATTGAATTTTAATCAGACCATCCTCTTTCTCTTTTATCCACATCAGAAAAAATTGGAGTGTGGAAAGAAAGGAGGAGGGAATTTACAATGCAATTTTTTGTGCGTGTGTCTGCCTGTATCACATTAAATAAACTCCAGCCTCTTGTTATTGAATGGAGTGAGATTGCAATGCAAACAAAATAATTCTTTGTGCCACCGTAAATATTTCACAAAGTTTAAGAAAGGAAATGAACTACAGAATAAGTAGACTGAGGAGAAGGAGAAGGGAAACGTGCGTATAAAATTGAGAGAGTAGAATTGTCTTGAACGAAAATAAACAATAATCATTAGAGTGGAGTGGTCAGACGTCAAATTAAAAGCCTAGGGCTAAAATCTCTTGCTATGCTATCCCCCCAAAAAATGTGCGTAATATAATATGTAACGGGTTGAAGGGTTGGAGTAGATTATCTCGTTTGCTCCCAGCAGCCCTGAACAAGGCGTGTGTGCGTGTGTGTGTTTGTGTGTATTAAAATCAGCAGTTTGTTATTGTTTATACGCGTGTACAGTGTAGAGTAAAGGGGGGATTCACCCGAGTACAAATCGAGATGATATATGATTTGCATATGATTTACATTTGAAAGGAGCCTCGTGGATTTTTCTACTGCCCTTTTCTTCACGTCTATTAATTTTGGAAGACTCCATTCCCTCCTTCTCTTCCTTGTACTGTGTCTGTTGTGTTATCATATTTGAGTTTGGCCAAAGGTAAATAATAAGGTAGCTAATAATTGTGCACTAAACTAGATATCATCATACATCGTATCGAGGAAGAAGGAGAGAAAGAATAGTTGTAATCTCTAATATCAAAGACATTTTTCCATGTAAAAGGGATGTAATGAATGATGTAATGTGTGGCCAGCCGAGCCGAGCAAAAACGGTATGTAAATCTGGAGCTCCCAAAACAACCTGTAATGAATGTGAAGACAGGGAAGGGAAAGAGAAAGAGATGGAGGAGGAGAAAGAGGAGGATAGCTCAAAGTTCAATACGCATGTAAAGTAGGGAGTTACGCGTAATATGGATATGTAAAATGTAAAGTAGTTTCATATTAAACGAGGGACACACTTGAAATGATCAAAATCCGAGCAATTCCGTATCAAAAGGAAGAGGAGGAGGAGGGAGGAGGAAGCAAGAGGCTCGAGGCTGGAGAGACATGAAGAAACAAATGGCTATTGGTGATATTATAATATGGTACACTATAAAGTATACTTGTTACAGGATTTTCCATCTGCATAATAATAAAATGCGTGAGTGAGTGTGTATGTGTGTGTGAATATATGTGTCCTCACAGGGCTGCTTTTTTAATAATTTATGATAGATCAAAGGGATGAAGGTACGGAGAGGCTGAGCAGCCAGGAGGATTGATAAGAGAGGAGGAGAGAGAGAGTTGATAAGTGGTATGAGGAGGGGAGAGAGAGATGAGAGGAAAAAAAGTTAAACTTTTCTACATAAATTTAAAATTGTATCAGTCTCAATGTTAACCATTGTTGACTAGAGCCCACTTGAATTCCCTTCCACTCTTCCTCCTCTGTCTCCGCTCTCTCTCTCTGACTCCAGGACACGATAGGATACAATACAAGAGGCAAGAGGAAAAAGGCAATGATGGGGATAAAGATGGAGATGCTTCTTGTCCTGAGTCAGAGTAAATCATGTGAAAAAATAATAATATAATATATTGCAAAACGTGGTAGCAAAACTATCGATTTAATGTATGTACACAGACACACGCACGACAGCCTGTGTGTGTGTAGTAGGAGTAGTGAGGAGCACAACAATAACCAACAGCCCGAGAACTCAGGACAGTAAGAATGTTCCCTTACTTTCATATGTAAAAAGTATGTAAGGAGAAACACACACACACACGGAGAGATTGCACATGGCTCACATGTAAGGAGAATTTTTTTGATTTTTTTCTCAAAATGTGAATTTCCGTTTCACAGATTTTGCATTTTATTCAAAATGATTCCACGATACGATACAATGCTTCTCTGAACTGTAGTCGTACGCGTGGATTTGGGAGGAATGCAATATATAGTCTAAAATTCCTTTCGCATTTCGTACGTCAAGATGTAGGGTGGCTTGGCTTGACTTTACTTTTGTGTAGAAATTAATAATTTCCTGAATCTTTTAAAGAAAATGCATATCGAAGTTTTATGACATAATTGACACGATTAGGATTAAAAAAATGTTCTAATCAATAGTGATTTATCTTTATAAATCTTCGGAAAAATTCTTTCCACATTTTGATTTCTCATTTCTTTTTCGGGGGGAGGGGAAATCTCAGCTGTGCAAAAAATAAGGTGATACGTCATGAACTAGTGGAAAAAACCGTAGCGGTCAATCTTGTGTGTCTGTAGAGAGTAGAGATGGAGAGAGGAAGGAGAGAAGGTAAGAGTGTGGTTGTGCACCTAAGTTGAACTCCCTTGCCCCCTGACAAGGGACACAAATGTAATTAATTTCCAAAATTTATGGCTTCCAGAGTTATCTGCACAGATTATACTCGGTGGACTGCGGAGTTGGAACAAATGAGCGGAATTGAAATGTAGCTATTCAGGGAATTCCACAAGTCGAGAGTCGAGCCAGAGAGAGAGAGGGAGGTATGAAAGAGAGAGAAGATTCTCAAAATTACATGGCCTTCCCTGTCTGCCGTTTGTTTGTTAACTTGTAAGTCATTGTCCGTATGTCTGTGTGTGTGTACCAGCATCATCCTTCCCTCATCATGTTTTCCGCCTTCAAACATCAAATTCACAGTTCTCTCACCACTCTTCCTCTTCCACCCCATTATTAAATAGTAAAGACGAGTGAAAGTAGTCCCTCCACATTTACACACAGATGTAGACTTTCAGTGCCATATAATTTATATCACATCATTCTCCCTTCTTTCTTTTTTTACAATGCTCCGCGGATTTAATCGTTGAGGAAAATCTGACTCATATTGTATGTCCTATTGACAGAAAAACCCTACTTTTCTGTATGTGGAAGAGAATAAATCCCAACCCTGACCTCCCACACGGTGTGGGCCACACCATACCACACACCCACACACACAGTATACATGTGCAAAGTATATGGAGAAAATCTCTCCCGAAAATCTGTGAGTCCGGAAAAGTCCTTGTGAATAAAGTCTGTTGGGGCTACTTACTCCATTATAGAAATTGTGTGTGCAAAAATAAAATAGGGAAGGAGGGAGCTATTTCAATACTCTCTATTCTCTCTTGTCGAATTGTGAAAAGTTCATTTTTTTACAAAGTTAAATTCACTTTTTTTTCTCTCTCTCTCTCCATCCCTTTATCTTTATCTCCTTCTCTGTCTTCTTTACATGGTCGAAAGGATCGTATTGTATTCGTGAAATGTAGAGGAGAGAGAAAGTGAGTGTCCAATGTCTGTCCGTCTTCTCGTCTTATATATATGTACATGGCCTAAGTTTTCCAAAGTTTTTTGGATGGAAGAACAAGTAATGGGGGAACAAGTAATCGGAAAAGATTCTCTTATTCTTCGTCTTTCGTCCCCTGAAAGCTCCTGAATTTTGACCATACAAGTCATACAGGATTGGATGAAGGGGCTGTGTGTCTGTGCGTTTGTGTATGTGTGCACTTTCGGATGAATTTCCTTCTCTCAAGGAATATAGTGAATGTTTTGGACATCCAGAGGGAGGAAGAGAAAGTAAAGGAGGGAGAAAGGGAGAAAGGTGGAATGTAGTGACGCCGACCTTTCCCGCAGATCAATACTCCAAAAAGTCTGACCTCGCTGTTGCTCCTTGTACTCTCTCCCTTCCTTCCTTCTCCCCTTCTTTTTCTCATGCTCTGTGAGCTGTAACTCAGCTCTAAAAATAATAATAGGGGATACAAATATATAGCTATCATCCTTTTCTTCTTGTGTTTGTATGTGCCACTCACTCAGCTCTTCTTGGAACCAATACCACCAACAAGTATAGAGGATCCTGGCATCATGACGTTCGAGAGAGAAAGGAGTCAGGGAAAGAAATACACACACACAAACGCACGCATCAATTTGATGCTATGAACTATGTCTCCTAATAAGTCTGACGAACTCGGAGTGTACACCAACCTTTACTATTTGAACATACAATGTTTCATCCTCTAAGAGTTTTACATTGCTTTTAAGTCTCTCTTTCTTCCTTGCTGTGTGTGTGTGTGTCGGCTGTCTTGTCTCCATTCCCTCGTTTGCATAAGCTTTTGCCCTGTCGCTCTATCTCTTTCACTCTCTTTGTCTGTCTGTCTTGTTGTCTGCATTACTTTGTTGATCTTGGTATTTGATTCCCTATAAAATTGTGTTACCTCAATTTCTCTCTCAGCACAGGGAGTCAAGTGTATTTCTATATACTCTGTTCTTCCTTTACAGCGTACTTTGGATTGGATTGAGGTGGAGAGCAAAGTGCAGAGAGAAATAGAGCTGCTCTTGAAACTGGGACATCATGTGTCTCCATACTGTATTAGGTATACACAAGGATTCCTCTGGAAGATTCTGGATTTCTCTTTCTCTATTTCCTGTACATGAATATTTATATATGTTTTCCAGGTGCTCTACTTGGGTTTCGTTGGGGGAGATGAGAGGACAGCCAACTGAGGAAAGATTTTCTGTGTTTGTGAGTGTGTGTGTCTGTTACGTTACACATGATGCCCATTACTAGACTCTAGGTGGAACAGTCTGTTGGAAAATTAGATCATCATAAATTTCAGTCTGTCGTCTCTCCATCTCTCCACAGGACCAAGGAAGATGAAGGATCTGTTTGGCTGGAATGTGGTCACATGAGGATGAGATCCCCCCCTTCTATGTATTTCCTTCACTCTCTTCTTTATTAAATGTATCGCTGTGTACATACTATATTTTAAAGACTTTTGTCAGAGGTTTTCAAATAATATCTGTGTATTAGACCAAGAGGGAGAAGGAATGACTGTCAATTTTTAAATAGCTCTGTGTATTTGTGCTCTTTGCTCTCCATCACAAGAAAAACACACATTTTGTAGTACAAATATTTTCCTATAATTCTGTATTTAACCACATTAATCGTGTTATAAAATATTAGACTCCCATTTTCTCTTTACTCATTGACACACATCAGTTCCTCGAATTTCATGGCATTTCGATACTTCAACTTTTCAGAGAAAGTGAAAAATAAGATGAATTTCAGTCCGTTTACTGTAGAGAAAATTTAGCACATTTAGCAAAAAGGTATTTAACGTCTCATTAAATATTTTTCAGCTGAAATCAGCAAATAATATTCAAAAATGTGTTTGTTGTTGTGTTGCTTATATTCAGTTTCACAAAGTATTTAACAGACCAACGTAATTTGTCTGCATAATTAAGCACAGAGAAGATAAGGATCCCTGATAAATTTCTGAGAAGAAGAGAGAATGCGCTTGAACTTAAAATTGTGTGTTGTGTGTGTGTGTGATGAAAAATGTTTAGTAATTAAAATTTTCAACTGAGAACGGACAAACTAACGACGTCGTAAACAATAACAGCCGCCACATACATTTATGTACGCACAAGAAGAAGAAGAAAGGAATAAGGGAGTGAGTGTGTGTGAAATGTAAATGTGATACTCAATGAACTTATCAACTGACAATTGAGAATGAATTGGCTGTCGGTTTCTTCCAAAAAGAACCTCTCTCTTCCAAAAAAAGATAAGATTTCCTGGGTTCACTAAATAGAAAGAGAGAGAGAGATACAAACAAATTTCAACTTTAAACATGATACGGCTAGTCTTTATACTTTGAACACACATAGCACACACACACACACACTTTATGAGCTCATTGACGGTTGGGAAAATAGTGATGGAGGGATCTGATCAGTGAACAGTTTGTGTGAGGGACGGTTAAGTTATCCATTCAGAGCGTACGATTTTTTAAAAAAAATAACGCTCTCTCTTCTCATCCATTGTCTGTATATGGGAGAGAGAGAGAGAAAGAGGGAAGAGATCTTGGTACTCGAGATAGCTGCCACTAATAATGAGCAAATGAGGAGATAAGAAGTTATTTTACGTCTCATTTGTCGAGGCTTCAAGAAAGAGAGAGAGAGTCCAAAAAGAACCTTCCATGTCCACTCTACAATGCACTAGACATAATAATTTCACATTTAGAGAGAGGCAGAGAGAGAGGAGAAGATAAGGATTTAAGAGGGAAGCGTGTTAATTAGTTAGCTTACATGCACTGCTTTTGTTATGCCTATACACTACATGTGTACTTGTGTATGTGTAGGGCCCACAGCAAAACACTTGAAGACCTTTGTTGCCGCCGGCCTTTCCAAGATTAACATCTCCATTTATTATTACGAGAAGGAGAAGGAGACAGTTTAACAACGCTCAGATTTATTAGTCTAATCTAAATCCAATGTGTTTCATTTTCGTCACAAAATAATTTCCGCAGTCATTCCATAAGATTTACGTACCCTCCACATACACATACGCAACACAGTACACAAGTCCCTTCACACAGTAAAATCACATTCGGCCTACACTAAAATTATCCTCCACACACACACACACAGTACACACATACAGTGTGCATGAACTCTTGTAATTAATTTATTATTTATTATTCGCTCAACAAAACCACAGGAATTGCATCTGCCCTCCGCTCCCACAGTCCCACTCAAAATCAACGTCAGAGTGGGAGGAAACACACAATCTTGTACTTATATTATATGTTACATGCACACACACATCCAAAATCTAAAGTTATGACACGTATTTCGATGCATAAATTGAGAGGCTCTCTATCTTGATGGTCATAGTTCACCATCAAAATTACTAATTCAATCCATGTCTATAGAACATGAATTGGTGGTGTTGGTGGTGGTGTAAATTTATCAATGGGGATTTTCACAGAGTAAAGACTAGTAGTACAGGCAATCTTCCTTCTACTCTACCCGAGCAGCAGGGTGGGTGACAGATATTCATTTCAAAAAATTTTTTTATCTACCTTAAACGACTCTGTTGTAAGTGTGTCCGTGTACTTTATGCAATATCGTCATAAACCAAAATTGTACAAGTCCAGTAGCAGCCTAGTATGATAGTGTGTGTGTGTGATGGGGTTAGCCAACAGCTTCTTTTTTCGTATCCAGCAGCTAGCTAAAATGAAAATGAGAATGACTGGCAAGGCATAAGTATCACTGGAAGAAATTTTTTGGCTTCTGAATCATCATCTTTCCTCCTCCCTCCCCTTTCCTTCCCTATGTTGGTTATGTCAAGTCCTTTTGTGTGTAAAAAACTTGGTGAAAAAAAACCATACACCATAATACTATCTGTATTTATTATAGAGACAGAGGAGGAGGAAGATTCTCTATTTGGGGACACATGGCTCTCTAACTTTTAATGTCATATCGAATAACTTGGGTTGGGTCTATTGAATCTCCCATTCTTCACCACTTACTCTCCCTCTCTCTCTTCTTCTTCTTCTCCCTGATTCTTGGAGGACGACCCAAAAAGTCCCCGTCTTCTTCCTTTCGTCTGACCCTGAACAAATAAACTTTCACACAGACACACTCTCTCACCCTCACATCCATATCCCCCACACGTCTATTGAGCCAGTCCAAAAAATGACGGGAGGGCAAAATAGAGACTTTTTTACATGTGTGTGTCTCCTTTTGTATATATACATCAAGTTATGGATAGTCAGGAACAACAATACCAAATAGCAGTCAACTCTCTCTCTCTCTCTTCTTCTCTTCTGTACCATTTTTTGGGGGCTATAAGAAAGAGAAAATAGTTAACCCACACGCTGTTCAATAATGTGAAAGCACAACTTTGGACTCTCTACTCAGTACTCTGCCTTGACAATATCCCACACACACACAACCACTGCCACACACACACACACGAGAGTATCATAAGATTGACTGGGAGCAGATATTTTTATTTTTATTTCCTATTTCCCTCCTTCCCTCCTTCGTCCCATGAAAAGTTGTGTATGTGTGTCCATGGCTGTTTTATGTATATCCTCTCAATCCGACTACACATACACGGAGGGAGAGAAAAAGAGAGAGGGAGAGAGAAAGGGTCGTATGCTGTGGCAGAAATTGCGGAGCCTCCGAGTTACGACACATTTCAAAATCCTCACTTTAGTATGACCATCCTCTCTAAATGGACGACTCGTAAGGTCAGAATGTCCTTTGTGTGTGCAAAGTATCCTTTATTTTACGAAAGGGAGTCTGAGGAGGAGGGATGGAGAATGAAAGAGGGAGAACAGATGTAGACAGCCTCTTGCTATATTATGGGAATGGCGTATGTAGTGTCGCATTATTTTTATTAAGAATCGGTCAGTGTCATATCAGACAGCTTTTGGATACTTCAAAAATGTGGAGAAAAGGACTCTTTTTTTCAAAATTCATCGGATATGTACATATTTATGTGTTCATGTGAGAGTGGTGTGTGTGTGTGTGGTTTTCTCTTCGAGGACACGGAGGGAGTAAAAAATGATTGGCGATTAAAGTGAAGGAATGTTAGGTAGTAAAGTTCTGTAGTGTACATTTATTTTTGAGAGAACCACTCCCTTACAAATATTAGTAGAACTTTGGGAACTTTTTGGTAATACTAAATTATAAACTTCATTCCACTAAAGAAATATATAATAATGCTTTCGTTTTTTCTCTCTCTGTGAAAACTGTGTTTTTATCATCATTTTCCAAACATTCTCCATAAATAGCATCATCTATTTTTGAAAAATTTCCAAAAAATTGTGATCGGAATGAGGCAGAGAGGGAAAGTCTGGTCTAGTCACTTATTCATCAATTTTTCTGGTTTCTACAATTCCAATCGTCTTCATTACCTACAATTTCTACGAGAGTCTACGAGTCAATCCAATAAAACTGAACTTGTGGTTTGAAATTTTCCGTTTTGGTGCGTCATGTTGAGAGAGAGAGAGAGAGAGAAAAGTTTGGGATTTCCCCTGTTCCCAATTCTACACACACAGATACACACGAAATGTGCAGCAGACCTAAATACATAGGAGCAGAGTGTATCCAGGTTGTCAATCAATCGGAAGCGATTCCATGACCATCACAACGTTTTCCCTTGATCTCCATCCTCTTCCCTCCCTGTCACTCTTGTAAAGCCCCCGTAAATCTTCCTCCTGAAATCTCTTTCCCATCAATCTCCCATCCTATGTTTCTCTTTTCTCCTCCTCCACTCTTCCTTCACCATCAAACCACAAAGGAACATCCACTAAGCTTTACAAAATGCCACACACCACTTTGTACTACCTTTGCACTACAAAGGATCATGTACGTTACTCTCTACACACAAAAATATCCTCCATTTCTCTTTGGCAGAATAATAAATCCACGTTCACACTGGAACTGAAGTTAAAGAATTTGAGACTTACTCTCTCTCTCTCTCTCTCTCCTTCTCTCTCCTTCCTTGATTTGTGATACTTCAGAAACATCATTTGATTATTTCAATCCATCCTCACTCATTCTATTTCGTGTTTGCATTATGTATTGTGTGTTTGTACTCAATTCATACAAGTCAATCAACTCATAAATCCAAATATTAAATATTGCGTGCAAGGAAAAACTCATAAAAAATAAAATTGCACATAGTTCACCCCCAACAAAAACCTTTGATTTCAGGACAATGCAGTGCCCTTCATTTTCCCACGCACTCGGATTTCTATTTTGCATGGTGTGGGGTTCGTCCTTTCTCTCCTTGCATGTGTGTTTCTGTTGTACGGGAATAACTGGGTATCAACCTGATTATGAAGACATGCCCCATTCTTCACAAACAACGGAGAGAGAGAGAGTTGTGTGAAAACGGAGACATTCTAATAGCCCGTTTTATGACTACAGCAGAACTCAGATTTTATTCTAAAAGTATGCAAAAGTGTGCGTGTGTGCATTGTGTATAATTTTTTCATTCACCTTGTTCCTAGCTTAAGTACTGCTAAATCCGAGGACTGTGTCACTGTTAATTATCCCATGTTTGCTGGTGGTACACATGTACTTACATTTACGAACCATGTATTTAAATCCTCAGGTTTTCTCCCATCTTATGTTAAAGAGGAGGACAAAGAGGAGGAGGAGAAAAGAGGGAGGGAAATTCGTGCCAAGAACATATCATTAGTTGGACTAAGTTATAGCATTTTAAAAGTAGGCATTAACGGCTCATTAAAACCTTCACAAACTTTCTTCCTTTTTCACCGTGTCATCTTTACTTTTTTCGTCTCCTCCTCCTTCTCATCTAACAAGTGGTTTGAGCCTTGCACTTAATATTTTAAACGGAATTATGGTCTCCATGTTTATGATGGAAGAGCCAAGCTGTGTGTGTGATCCACAGAGATAGAGAGTGAGTCACGATTTAGTTCAACACACACATTTATGGATGATGTAGAACTATGTGGAAGAAACATGGAATATTCTGGACCCATAAGTGAAATAGAAACTTCTTTATATCCAATATTAACCAGCTTTACGAAAGTGTATCAATTTTAATGATCGCGAGTTGCCAGAAAAATATATTCCTCACATTTTTCAGTTCACATTTAGATTTTTGTAAGAAGAAATACTAGTCAATATCAAGGAGATCCTATTTAAAGGAATATGAAGTCTAAAGATGACACGATACAAAATACACATGGTTAATCGCATGGGATGGGCGCTGGAGTCGACAGATGATCCGCAGAATCCAGCAGCAGTTTTGAGATCATGTGGATTTAACACATACACCAAACTAATAGGATCTTCTCTCTCTCTGGTATACTTTGTGAAGGTGAAATCTGTAAACTGGAGTAATCTTCTGGATATCCAGAGCAGCTACGCCTCTGTCGCACAACCCTTTTTCTTAAAGCACTGTAAATATTTGACGATCATAGATATGGCTATACCTATATTACCTATCTAACATATACTCGTGTATGCTGGAATGTGTGTGTGTATCTAGGATGAATCCACAGCCGTTGGCTTTGTGCAAGGAAGATCCATATTATGTGTAGTATATTGTGAGGGAGTAAGCGTGTGTGTGTGGAATAAATGTGATGCGATAACATTGGCATAGGGAGTGCGAAGACTGTCTTGAGACAAATAGCAAGGAAAGGAAGGGTAAGGAGTGTACTATTCTGCTGTGTGTACACATATATACTTATAAAGTGTGTGTATAGAGAAACTCAAAAGACCAACAGGATTGATTACAAGGAGGCGGGGAAGAACGTGCAAAAACAATCCCGTCCAGTCAAAATCACACGCTATAAATTACCAAACCCACAAACACACACAAGGTGCATATTTTATTGTGAAGGATTGGCCACTCAAACTTTAACCCATTTTGAGAGACCCAGAATGTGTGTGTCTGACTGTTTTCAGGGAACAGCTTGGAAGAACACTCAATATTACTAAAGGATTGGTCCAAGAAATTTAGAAGTCCATTTTTGACATTGCTGCCCGATTTCTAGCCACTTTCTATGTCAATCAATACTACAGTACACAAATGTGTTCCTAGAATTTCATAGCAACCGGTAACTACAATACATACAAAATATTTGAGTGAAGCTCTGTGACTTTAATTCAAATTTCTTACTATTAAAAGCAAGAAATACACACGTGATAATCAAAACTCATTCCTCCATTTTTTTGTCCTCCAACACTTCACACAACACAACAGGAGATGAATGATCAAGCGGGGATCCAAAGGGAGTGATTCATGGAGAGAAGAGACATTTATTATACTGATAATGATCTGTCTTTGTGTGTATTGTAAGTTGCAAACAATAATTCTGAGAGTAATGTGAGTCTCCCAATTTTGCTACTGTTCTCTCCTCCCACAAAGAGTATTCCTAAGTATTCATATCCATCTATTTGCCCTCCGTTGCCCTCACACACACACACAATATACGGTCTTCCATTAGACAGATTCAAAAGTTTGACTCATCCTTCACTGAGTCGACACGACCACCACACAAACAAACGAATAAACGCAAGCACTCACACCGGCACACACACAACCCCAGTCAATTCAATTAGTTTGCCTATAAACAGTCAATGTATTCCAAAGTTGAGTTTCTAATGTATACAATTAAGAGATGTATGTCTCTCCTCCTCCTGCAATTCAATTGAGTGATGGGAGGTTTTCTCATGCCTTATGTCTCCCCTCTTTCTCTGTATAGAAGTTAGCCAAGTATAAAGTTACAGGTAGAGAGAGAAGAGAAACAGTCTTGGAAAGACGATTATTATGGAGAAGGGAAGAGAGATGAGGGTAACTCTTGTGAATGTTGATTGGGAAAACCCATATGGGTATTCATTCACCTCGGCCTGGGCTGTGGGAACCCAGAGACCTTTGACTAACCTTCTCTGTTTGTTTGGAGAGAGCCACCCAGTAGCAATTTCCTTTTATTTGAAACCTCTCACTAATTGCTTCCATCCCATTCATCCGACAAGACAAATGTCCACGCTCAACAACTTCTCATTGTTATGTAATATTCATTTGTGTGTCTGTTGGATACGAGTGTGCGTTATCCATTATTACTGGACGGTGTGGCTAACTGGCTTCCGAATTTCCATTCTCACATTATAAGGAGTCAAAGGACTCCAAGTCATCTCTCTCTTTTATATTATGTAATGTTGGAGACCACCATAATGTAAAATCTTGATGATGGTAAACATTTCACATTCTACCTCCTGTAGAACTGTGTAAGTTTTAATAAGATTTAACTTAAAGTTCTTCCAACTTGACTAAAGGTTTTCACACCAACTGCAATTAAGGATTATTAAATATTTTGTCCAAAAACAATTTTTTACAAAAAAAGTATGGAGACACGCCGACAAGGAGAAACTATATGTATATTTTCAATTTATGAAATATTTGTTTGCCAAAAGTCTGTGAAAATCAATTGACTAAGGTGTCTTTATGAGGGTCATAAAGTCCGGGTCAAATTCTCTCGCCCCTCCCTCTCTCCCTCTTCTCTAAGCTCGGAGGAAGAAGATGAAAGAAACTTTGTCGACACTGCGAACCCATCAAATTCCCCAAAATGTTGTTACCCAGACTGTCGTATCAAGCAGCCAAGATTTCATAATTTCCCTGAGAGACAGGAGTGTGCACACACACACAGTGTACACACATTAAGGGCAACATGGTGTGTGTACAGCGTACATAGTTGTTCTAATTTGTTTGTACATAAGGAGGGAAGAAGAGGAGGAGGAGAAGCTATTAAATTGATTAGACTCTCCAAGATTTTAGTGTCCGCCGAACATACTTAAGAAAATTAGCCTCCAAACACCCACACCCATCCACACAGAACAGCTCAGAACAGAGAAAGTGAGTGTGTAGCCAAGCAGAAGAACCAGGGAATATTACATTGAGAGACAAACACGAGCGTCTCCAATTCTCGTTCCATTGGAGTAAGCTTATCAATGATGCAAATACAGAGAATCAATTTAAATTTGTTTAAATTATTTTAAATCCTTCATCCTAAATTTTGTCATCGTCGTCACTATTTTCAATCATCCTCCTCGAAAAGTCCTGTCAGGCATGGGAAGACCATCTCATCCTACACTCGGAAAATAGTTTCACCCATTAAAAGTTACAGAGAGAGAAAGAGTGTGTATGTGTGTTGAGGTTTTGGAGAAGAAAATGTTCATTTCCGGGCGAGTTGAAGCCTAAGAGGAAGAGGAGGAGGAGGGGGAATTAAAGACAAGACACGGTGGAGAATCCGGAGGATGAGAATTGGACGGCCACAACAAACCGGTCTTGGAGGAATTACAGACGGAGAAAGAGGAAAGGATCTTTCTCTCTGAGGGAGGAAACCACAAAACCCAAGTTTTATACCTTTCTTCTAAACGATACAAAGATTCTGTGTGTGTGTGTGTGATATTCTCCCGTAAAACTTGATAACAAAGTTCCGGATGGTTGAAAACATTTTCACATTTTCTTGTCCGGGATTTTACTTTCTCGTGGGTCTTCCGTCCTTCTGTACATATGGAGTATTCTTTTTAACATTTTTGTAAGTGGGCTGGACTCTACTTCGGATTTTTACGGTAGACACTTGTGTGTGTGTGTTGTTGCAAGTAGATTCATGAAGGTTGTTCGGAAATAAGACTTTAACCTGATTTGGGGAAGGGGTAAAAGGAAGGAAATCAGCAGAGACCCGCCGTCAACTATAAGCCAGTCAAAGAGATCACACCAAATTCAATTTATTATTGAGTTCAGCGAATGGATTATACTACTAACTACTTTACTCAGACTAAAAGAGAGAGGAAGGAAGATACTCTCTCTCTCTCTCTTTGCTGGTTTCTCTGATGAAAGTCTATTCTTGATACACATTAAAGGGAGATATCCTTCTCTTTCTCCTGGTGCAGAAATTCACACAGGAAAAACAACGTCGTATCGTGTGTGTGTCTGTGTGTAATAAGTTGATTTTGGTAGGAACAAAACTAAATTTGGCAACCAATCGTTTTGAACCCCAAAACTTGATTTGGCTTCTGGATGACGTCCGTCTGGAAATTAAAATGAAACCATCGTCTCTTCCTCCTCCGCTCTCTCTCTCTCTCCACCCTATCGTCTAAATATAAATTTATAGCAAGTTTAGAAGTATCGATCCAAAAACAGTCTCTTTCTCTCGCAAAAGGAAAATTATAATTAATTTAGTATTACGAGTAAAGCGGAGCCGTTCCGAGGTTTTCCTTTCATTTTTTATCTAATTTTTTGCACACACACACCCAACAAGACTCATGTATCATTTCGATGTCATTTCCTTCTGTTTGAGTGCTCCAATGTTAAGGGGGAAAGAGAGAGAGTGTGTGTGTGTTTATATGTAAGTTGATGGTCGAGTTAGGAAAATTCCAGAGCGAAAATGAATTTGGAAAGAAAAGAGGCACTGGGGATTTCATGGGGGTGGCAGTGAACAATAAACGAGACATCACCACACACACACACACACACACGTACACGCGCCAAAAAAAGAGGAGATAGAAAAACAAACTCGACTAGTGAATTTTTTATATTCAATGCACACCAGGAGGCCTCATTCTTTTTTTCACTGTGTGTCTACTTCGTTTATAATTCCAAATGGAGTATTTTGTCGAAAATTTCCCGTGTAAAAACCTGCAATTTCGGGGGAAAGAGTGTTTTAAAAAAATTCCCTGCTGTTTTATTTTTAATTATTTTTTAAAAGGATGTTGTAAAGGATGTTATCACCAAGATGAGAGAGAATTTTACTGGAGGATAATCAAAACTTTTAACAACGAGAGTTACTTCCAATTATACATCCTTAATTTTTTAAATCATTATGCTTTCGGATTGGGAGGGAAGGATGAAGGAGAAATAAAAAGGTTTTTTACACAAAAATCCATTATAGTTATCGTGACTCGAGGCTGAACAACACTCAAATCCTTTACCATGTACGGAGTAGAGAGGGGAAGGAGAAGGAGACAATTTTGTATGGATGGAAGTAGAAAAAGGAGAAAATAATATAATATACGTATGCCCACTTCCTCCACTAAGTGAATGACTATTGAATAAATCATGAAAATATTCGTACAAGATTGGCCGTGAAATATGGCAGTCTTCTCACACTTTCCCTCTCTTTCTCCTCTTCCCATACTCAACTCCACTAATGCACTTGTACAACAAAAATGATGCAAAAATGCAATTCTCTCTCCTCCCTCATATTTGCTGTGTAGACCTACTACTACTACTACTCTCTACGTGTGTGTCTCGAGAAGAAGTGTGTGTGTGTGAAGGTTGAGGCAAAGACTCTAGCAGTAAAAAGCTTTTTCTGTCAACGAGAAATTGAAACTCTTTTCCTTCCCCTCCTCCTCTCTTCACTCTCTCTTTATTTTCCTCTAATATCTTCACAGATCCATTTCTTTGCCAAGAAAAAAAGTGAGAGTCGAGGAAAGAAAAAGAGAGAGAGAGAGAAATAAAAATGGAAGGGGGAGATTTACATTACCTGCACAATAAAAATATTTCAGGATAAAAAGGATTTTTTATTTTATTATTCATTGAATTAAATTTTTCAGAGCCAATTCCCTCTCTCTTTTACTCTCCCTCTCAATTTTTGTAAAGCCTGATTTTAGTCCTGAGTGAAGAATAAATTTTTTTGCGATCAACGCAGGAATGCATATTAAATTTAGAAATATACTTTATTATGTATTCTACAGTCAAAAGAGCGCCCTTCATATATTTCCACACAACTCCAACTCACCACACACACTCTCTCTTATGCAGTACAATTTATCAGGCGTGTGTGTGTGTGAAACAAAATTCTTGAAAAAACCAGCATACATCCTCATCTGTCAATCTTGGTCGTGTGACATTCAATTAAAAAGTAATTCATGTGAGACACCACACACTCCACACACACTTCTACAGTACACACACATGTGG
This sequence comes from Pygmarrhopalites habei, assembly GCA_009870185.1. NCBI lineage: Eukaryota > Metazoa > Arthropoda > Collembola > Symphypleona > Arrhopalitidae > Pygmarrhopalites > Pygmarrhopalites habei. The sequence continues at coordinate 13,412 of WJFB01000196.1, read as the reverse complement.
AAGCACACATGATTGTAAAATATTTCCAACCAAAAAGAAGAAAAATCTCATCTTTGGAAGGCTCTGACAATGTTTCTCTTTTCCACACCACCACAACCTCATCCACATCCCATGAACACGAGCTATTTGAAAGGAAAAAAGGAGATGCGAAAGGAAGGAGTGAAGCAAAATTCTGTGATCAGATTCCTTCCTTCCTCCTCCTCCAGACTGTCAACAATTGACAGTTACAAATCGAACAGGTATCCTCACATCATTTCATCTCCCCATTTCTCCTCCTCCTCTTCTTCTTCTCTATTCTTTCCATCACCAACTGTGGAATCTCTCTCCACATATGTTTGTATATAACACTAATGTATGTAGTCCTTCGTATCCTAAAGCTTCAAGTGTAGAGGGATAAAATTGGTGCTAATACTTCTGAATGGTCAAACGTTACAAGAAATTTTTGAGAGCTGTATAGCAGGTGGTTCTAACACACACACACGCACATGATTGACTTATTTTATATCAACATTCACCATGTGGCAAAAAATGGGTGGAAAGTTTTTCCTTGAAATTTTTATAGGGTGGAGAAGAGATAGGAATGAAAATCAGAAATGAAAAAAGTTCCACCCGTCCCGCCGACACACACACATTACAGACGGTATGTGTGTGTGTGAAGCCGCCGAGAAAGATGATGAGTGCGAGAAACTAGTAGAAAACAGGCTACCTTCTTACCCATCATACTTTTTGCTGTGTGTGTGTGTGTGGTGGGATACTCAGCATAAATATATTTTGATGTTTATGTAATGGAGTAGGGGGATGGTGGTCGTAATCGAATTTGAGATTTATGCTGTTGATAAGGGAAGAGTTAGTGGATGTACTTGGAAACGTACGGAGAGGAGGGGTAAAAAAAAGATGGGTCATGATATGATATGGGGAAGAGGATTTGAAATTGATGCCAAAGCACCCAAGCCGCTCAAAAAATGACTTGACTGTTTATATTTATATTTAATTTTTTCCCCTCCTTCTACTCTCCCCCTTCCTTCTCCCTCTCTTTCTTGGCCCACTTGCTGAGTTTCTCAGTTGAGCTCAAAACAGGGAGCTCAAAACAGAAATACCACCAAGGGATCCGGACACTGGACTCCACACACATTTTCGTAGGGATTGTCAGTCTCCTCTACAGAGTGACTTGGGAGATGAGAAAGTGCGTAAATTTCATACGCATGCAGATGTACACAATGGAACATACAACAAAAAGGTTCGAGTTTAAAATAAATGAATTGTGAATTAATGACGTTATGAAGTACAGGAGCGTGGGATAAAAGGGTGACTTATCACGAGGAAATTTTAATCATGCAGTCCACCTTCTTCTTCTGTATTCTTCTGCATGTGCGGGTGTGTATGTCGGTATTTTTCAAAGAGTCAAAATGGTCAAGACTCAAGTCTGACTGATATTTTTGCCAAGTTTGGATCCACTGCTATATTCATTGATGGATTTTTTCTTCATTGGAAACTAAAACTAAAACTTGAGCTCTCTGACGTCACACACACACAAATGTCCAATTTTCTGGTAAACCACTTGTAATACTCTCTCTCTGTACAGAACCAAATAATGGATTAGAGGGAGAGTGTGTGTGCGGGTGGGAGTTTTCACATTATCTAGATGCCTTATTCAGTGTAATGGATTTTGTGTGTGTGTGTGGCTGCTCAAGCAAGTCTTGAGTAAACAAGGCTTTGATGAACGTTTGTTTGCATTTTCTTGTTGATTGTTGTGGTGTTATGCGCTTGTGTGTGTGTGTGTGTTTGCTTTTTTACGTCTCACTAGAATCCACAAACTTTAGTTGAAGAGAGAAAAAAGGATCTTGAAAAGTCTCTTTCCCTGTCATCCGTGTGTGTGTGTAATTTAGAGTGTGGACAGGTTCAAGTCCACAAATTAAAATACACACACACAAGAGAGTATTTTTTATTGACTTGTCAGTTTCTGATAAGTCGTGGCTTAGCTAAATGACATCAGAAGGTTTGGATTGGTCGCTTTGTCCTTCTCAGATGGACACAGCTAAAATTCTGAGTGATTGGCACAAATGGGACAAGTTATTTTGTTATGTTGATGGAACGTGGGGAAAATGGCTAATCCTCCTTGAGACCTAAACTAGAGTGCAGTGTAAAAATAGAAATTTCACGAGATTACTTTCACGGTCAAAAAAATAGAGGCAGAGAAAGAGAGAAAATGTTGCTGGAAAGTAGCTTTGTTCTTCCCCAGGTTTTAATGAATGAAGGTATAATAAATGCTGATACTCTACTCTCCCTCCGAATCGAGAGTCGTAAATGGGCAACTATAGAGACAAATACGATGTAGTTAAACTCCTCTCCGTGTGTAGATGTATGAAGATGGAGAGGAGATGAGGAGGAGGAGGAGGAGGTAGAGTTCACGAACATGGTGGTAGTGCATCTTGAATTTCAATTTCCGTCTCGACTAGTTAGGGTAAGATTGAGACTGGGCACGGGAGTTACGATTATCACAAGACTTTGATTTCATCCTTTTCTCCTCCTTCCTCCTCCTCCTCCTCTTACATACATACGTATGTACATGTGTGTGAGTCCAATGTATACCGTGCAAAAAAGAGAGAAGACTTTTTTTGCTCTCTTTACACTTCTTTTTCGTGTCTGACTCTTCCTGGAGATTCCAGATCTTGCCATCTTCCACCCAGACACACACACTGATTACTTCTAACCTCAGCTTCTGTAGCAGAGGCGGGAGACCGTTTTTGCGAATCCTTAGCCTCGTCCTCGTCTTGTGTGTGTGTGTGGAAATTGGAGAAGTGGAGGGAATGTAATCTCGGAATCTCTCAAAGTCTTGATCTTACAACTGAGATTGAGAGAGAGAGACAGAGAGAGAATAGGAAGGTTGTAGACGGAAAAACAATTCATTGGGAAAATTCAACTCAATGAAATCCATGCTCCTAAACTTCATAAAGCCCTTTCTCTTCTACTCTCTCTCTGTCTCTCTACAGGCACACACAAAGGTACAAAACCCCAAGACTATCGTATTTAAAAAATAATTGCATTCTGATACAGCTGAGTGACTCCATGTACAAAACGGAGATGGCCAAAAAACATTGAAGGGAAATGAAGTCTCCGGACAAGTTTGGGGACACACAATATTGTTCTCTCAATTCTGGTGTGTGTGTGCATTACAATTAAATTTGGAGGCATCTTTTCCTCCTCCTCCTCCTCCTTCCTCCTCCAATGTCACGCCATTCCTGTCTTCCTTGCGAACATTAAGAATTTCATCCTGACTCTGATCTGATGCAAAACTTTTTTGCTCGACAATACAGCATACTAGAATTTATGTTAGTTATGTTGTCTCTCTCCTCCCGTCCCATCTCTCTCTTTTCTGGTGAGTGTGTGTATGTGTGTGTCATTTAAATGAAGCTGTAGTATGTACACTGCTAAATAAATCATAGACATAGACTAAAAACTTATTACGACGGATTTATGTAGGGACTTTGGATTTTCCATGGGAGAATGTCTTAACGGATTTTCCTCTGACGGGGATGGGAGGACACACACACACACGGGGAAAACCCCAAAGTTTCTACTTACCTTCCTCTACCTCCTCCTCCTCCTGTATATATTACAGATGATGCACACTGTTGTATAATACACACGTATATCTAATTTTGTATCCTACGAGAGCTCCCATCTTAACTGCCCTAATCTTTAATTATTCATGGAACACGAAATGTATACCTCCTCAAAACACACACACACAGTAAGACGAAACACAGCAACCGAAGACTCCACGCTCATCTTTATCTGTACAAAGCCAAGTAAACCACAGAGAAGGACTTGCTTTTCATTTTCTCTCTCTCTCTCCTTTACTCTGTCTTCATTCAACCTCCAGCCTCTGCCTTTCTCCATTTAATAATTTTCCAGTTTCCCTCAAAACTCCTCTTACCCAGAAGTTGGCCCGTCTCCCTCCGTCTCTTTCTTCCCTTCCCACCAAAGATGATATTATACATAATTTTGTATATTGTGTACAAACACACACACAAAAGGCATTAGTTTCAGGTCCTTCATCTCCCCATTTGAACCCTTAGTTGTAGTTCTTCGGCTGGGTGAGGTAGGGTAGGTATGGGTAATGCCTTTTGATTTAGGAGGGGAATAAAAAGTATATTACGTATTAATCACCCTCTCATATATTTCGAGAGAGCTCTTTTCTTCCTTCTCCTCCTCCTCCACATTCTCCAGATTGATTAAAAATTCTCCAGATAATGTAAAAATAACAAGACAAAATATTACCTAGTTTTGTTTGATCTCCATCCCTCCCGCCCGCTCACTCTCTCTCCTCTCAAATTATTACGTATGTACAATAGTGATTTATAAAACAGATTTAAATATTAAAATAGCTTCTGCTCCTGAAGTTACCACTATTCTCACTATATCAATGTGTGTGAGAGTGAGACACACACACGCGCACATACACAGAAAAATTCCATGCTCCTTGTTCTTGGGGACTGTGGTGCATTTTAATGGGTGGGCGCTGGAACATGAAAGAAGGGATGAGGAAAAATGTGAGAATCTGATGGGATATTTGTAAGACAAGAGGAGAGGAGAGGAGATAGGGCAATTCTATGTAGGAATGAAGGAGGAGAGAAATGTAAGAGGAGATGGGTTCCTCCTTCGACCATTATCATCCATCGTTTAAAGCTAAAAACTACACACAACTCCTTCCTTCTGATCTACTCCGTATTGACAGTAATGGAGAGAAAAATGTGGATGAAGTGGTCAGATGTGGGGTGCTGATTTGGAGTTAACTGCTCACCGCAGTTTAACACTGAACACATTCTCTCTCTCTCTTTCTGGCTTGACCATCCCTTTAATTACTCCCATGACTTGAACTCCACATTCCGATCTCCAGATAACGACAAGCATGCATCAATGTCTTCTTCTTCAAAAGAGAATCAGGGGGACTAATAACTCTCATTTTCTTAGTCTTGCTCTACCATGCTATTCAGTATACATCATTATAGCCAAGTTTCATCCCTCAACTTTACAAAAGCTTGACTTTTACTCCGTAAAAAAGAGTACACACAAAAAAACGCCTTCAGAAAATTTCGTCTGACAATTTTATCCCAATTATTGCCCACCATGATTGACTTTTTCCTGTTCTTTTCCTGCATTATAGAGTGCCTTAATTCCAATTAGTAGTGCAGAGTCTCATCTGTAAAAAGAAATATATTAGCAGAAAAACCCCCAAACTCATTTTAATAATTTAATTTCAGTGACTGTCATGCAAATTAATTTACGACTTAATTCCCCCTCCACACAGAGACCGTACGATTAGGCAGATCATAAAAATGTTCCCTCTTTCTGTAGTGTGCAGTCTGCACATATCGCTGGCTTGCAGGCAAAATAACGTATGTGCAGTTGATCCCTGACGTAGCATACTCACTCTCCAGCAAGCCACCGCTCGCTTTGATGCTGCGTCAGGGGTGAACTGCACATACGTTATTTTGCCTGCAAGCCAGCGATATGTATATGAGGATATAAAAAAGTAGAGGGAATTTTTGCACGATAAAGATGATACATGATGTAGTAGGCGAGTGAATTCCCTCCTTGAACAATGCGGCAGGTAAAGGCTCCCTCCTTTCGCTTCCCCCTCTCCATGTATGCTGTATGCCTAGAAATTATTCCAAGTTATTGGATTCTTCCAGTATATGGACAGTCCAGAGATTCCTCCAAACTGCTTTTTTTTCATCTCATCTACAATGGGTAACCTCTGTGTGTGTGCGTATGTGTGTGTGGATATCTCGCTCATAAAATAATGTGAAGGCTCTCCCAGCTGAGCTTTGCTCAACAGAGGCGGCTCTCCCACTTTGTATTTTTACATATCTTTTATCTTCCATCTCGTCGTCGGGCAAAAGAACTTCATTCTTCCCTCATTTCTATCTCCCTCTCTCTTCCTCGCTCTATCCCACCAACTGATGTCAAACTGAGAGCGACAAGTGTCATGCCTCTCCCTCTTTTTTCTCCTCTGTTTGTCTTGCCGCTCTCATCCATTCTATTCTCATAGTGTAAGACTTTGTCCTAATATTTTTCCCTCATCCTGAGATTCTTAAATGCATACAGCGTACATAAGAGAAAGAGTAGGAGGAGGAGGTAGAAAAAAATGAGCATTGACCTAGACTGGATCATATTTTTAATTTTTTGTCAACCTGTTCTCCTGCATCCTCTAATGAAGAACATTAGGGAGAAAATATCCTCTGTTAATGTTCCTAACGTCATTTTTGTACGGTGTAAACAAGAATTCTTGGTTGAACCTAATATACACAGATGAAAGTTAATGGAAATGTATATGTATGGAACATTATGTCGCTACACAGTCCCCTCTCTCTCCCTTAGCTCCTACTTCATTAGGTAGGGAGGGAGAATGGGAATTGAGAAAACTGTTGGATACATCCACGTTCTATATTATGTTATACAGAGAGTTTTATGAAGGGAGAGGACGACTCTTGACTATTATTCATTTTCCTTATTATAATGAAAATTCAGGTCATTATCTCTAAATGTGAATGTCATTATTATGAATGGAGTGGCTGTGGCTGCTACTTCTGCTGCTGCTGTGACTACTGCTGAGTAAGATACTGGAGAAGGGTATGATAGAAGCTCCAGTTTAAATAGGAGAATCAGCACACGGTCATTTTGTCTGGGGACTGGTTTTGTGCACAATTTTGATATATAGGATGGTCAGGGGCTGTCCAAAATGCGACGTGATTATTTCTTATTGTGCTTCTCCTTTCCACAATCCTCCTCTTTCTATTCTACTGGTTGTCTGCTATACTATGATATCTGAACAATAATACTTACTACTAAGAGTTGGAAAAATGTACTTAGACAGCCTGCTTGGATATGTCTAAATTTAAAATGGTGGGAGGATAGTACAGTATAAAATTTTTTTATATGAAAGGTTTGCTGAGAAGTGTGCAGTGCACAGTTGGAAAAAATTTCTCTCCCTCTTGTCTGTGATGGACATAAAAGTCTTCCTCCTTTCTCTCTTTTTTTCTACAGCATCTCTAGAGATGTTATTTTTTTGGAAAAAATCAGATTTCAAATTTTTATGGTCTACGTCCATCAAAGATTGACGATATTTGATGTCATAAAAAATGGTGGAAGGAAAAGACGACTGTAATAAGCCATCATTCATTTTAAGACCAAAGCCGTCCTGTACAAGTAACAGTTTTATACACAGTAGAGAGAAAGAAGGGGCTCAAATCTTCTTCAAAATGATCTTCAAAATATGGGTATAGAAATCAATTAACTAACCACACGAAACCTTTCATTATGTACGTAGCTGCAATCTGACTGTGATATATATAAATTTTGTTCAAAATTTTGTCTAGGAGTTTCTGTCAATCTGAATTATTTTCCTCTCAGAAAATTTTTAACACGGAAACATTTTTTCCTTCCATCCAAATGAAAGTTTTAAACGGTAAATTATTTTGTAATACAAAAATTCTTGTCTTCTTCTCTACACAATGGAAGACAGGAGGACAATGTGTCAATGTGAGTGTGTCTCTGGGTCTTGTACTACATCCAGAAGGTGGATCGTTTCCCTGAAACTTTGTTGGACTCCACACACGCACACACACATCGAAAGACGGAGTAAAAGAGGAGGCAAGGAGGAGGACAAATAAAAATCTTGATGGACACGAGCACACTGCCCTGTCCATCCGTCCATAGTCTCCGTGTCACATTAATGAAAAAAGAAAACCACCCGCCAAGACAAGTCTGAGCTTTCTTCGTCTTCCTTCTCCACTCCCGTACTCTACACTCTCCGAGTGTCTTATCGTTGAACAAGTGTGTTCTACACAGAGCATAGTAGAGAAGAAGAAACTAGAAAAGAGAGAAGGGAAAGAGTGAATTGTGTTCATTTTATGTCCACAGCAGGATTTGTGATTTAGTTAAACATAATATGGAGTAAAACTGTACCAAATTGTATCTCCACGTATTACAATATGTACACTACACATCCGACGCTCATTCTTCCAACTCTTTATTTGAGAAGTCCTCCGAGACTCTCTATCCCACATTCTTGTGTGTGTGTGTAGAGAGAGGGAGAGAGAGAGACTTGGCTCTATTTCCTGTCCCTCCTCCATATGTCAGAGTCTAGTACATGTAGTACCCTACATGTAAATTATCGTGTAGAGTTGGATTTATTCTTTACCATTGTCCTCTCTCTCTCTCAAATGCAATGCAATGTGAGGGGAATGTGTCAGGTCCCCAGTGAGCCTTTTCCACATCCTTCAAGGAGTACGAGAGACTATCTCTCTCCCTCTCCTGTGTGTGTGTGTCAGTGAAGAAAAGATTTTTCTCCATATCACGAGGTACATTTGAAAATGATGTAGTTTTATCCCGGTCCTCTCAAAGGTGTTTTTCTTCCTCTACCTTATCCCTTGTCTGATACACATTCCCCGAAGTTGAAGGGAATACAAGGATACCCCGTGTGCCTCTCTTCCTCTCCCTCTCTCATTACACAACTCACGCCCTGATCCCATTTTCAACTCATCTCACACCATTTTATTCTATTATATGACACCCTTAACATTCTCCTCCTCCGTCTCCTTAAACACATTCTTGAGGGGAGAGAGAGAGGGGACAAGAATCTTATTGTTACTCACGTTGGGGACACTCATACATTCACTGAGAAAAGCTTCAGTTGCTTTTTTATGACAATGACACCCAGTCTGGTTAGGGAGAGAGAGAGAGGGAATTTTCTATGTAAAGTTGTGTCATAACTTTGTTGCTGTTGAATCCCACTCACAGGGAAATAGTGAGTGCCATTCATTTCCTTCCTTGAAGGATCCTCGCTCGTAAATGCGTCATTTTCCAGCGTCTGTACATTTTGACAATGGCAGTTACATGCAATGCCATTCCTCCTCCTCCTCCGTTGCAATGGAGAAATGGGAGAACGACAACGTAATCGTGATGAATATGTGGGTAGACACGAACTGAGTCACAAACACAGAGAGAGAGGGAGAGGGAGAGAGAGATGATGATGATGATGAGGAATATGAATATCAATGACCCTCTTTAAACATACAAAATTCATGAAGGTTAGTATCAACAACAACAGTAACAGTAGAAATGGGAACAACATTGCAGTGCATTTTAGTACTGTCGAAATAAATAAAATGTTAAAATGACGTGCTCTCTTCCAATGGCCGCACACAAGTCGACAAGTCATTCTTGGAGAAAATTAGTTCCTCTTGTCCAAACACATTTCATTTCATTTTGCAAAAAACCTCAGTCAGCTCTCTGTTTTCTCTTTCTCTTCCACACACACAAAATTGCCAGTGTGTGTGCCTGGTATAAAAATTTATGCTGTATACAGAATGCAATGGCAAAGCTACTTTCCCATTATAAAACATTTTATCATTGTACTTTTCTCATTCACATTTCTCGAATTTTCATTGAACAAGGGTTATTAATTTTCAACTGGAATTTAACAAAATAATTCGTATGTGTGTGTGTCAGGAAACAATATTTGGCTCATCAACACTCGAATTATTTTTTAGGCGGGGATCTGTAAGGACAATTATGGGAAATGGGAAAGAATGTGGTGGTGGAATAATTAAAATTTTGAACTCAATTTTGATTTTCTACATAATGATTTTAACCTTTAGAAATTTCTCCTCCTCCTCCTCCTCCTCCTCTTCTCCCTCTTTTCTACAGACCTACATAGAATGAAATTTTGTGATAGGAAAACTAAAAGATGACAATGCAGAAAGGAGGGAGGGAGAGTTGAGAAATTATTCATTCCCAAGAAATTTCTCCTCTTTGAACTCTCCCCAGTCTTTCTTGCAAAAGACAAACTGACTGTGTATGTGTGTGTGTTGGTCGTTCATTGTCTTAATGTTCTTTCATTTTGACTATACAAAGGGAGGAGGAGGGTTGGAGGGAAAAATTGAGAATATTAAAAATGAACCATGGAAGAATGGTCCACGTGAATACCTTTTTGAGGAAACGACGAGGGAGCAAAAACTGCTTGAAGCCTTCAATTAAAAGTCAACCAAAGCATCATCGTAATTAATTCTTGTCATCCCAGTTCTATCCCACTTTCTCTCTCCCTTTCCACTCCTCCTTTCTCCTCTTGCCACTACACCAAGAAGAAGAAAGTTAAAGAGAGAGTCTAGATATAGATTTGCAAATGAGAAGCATTTACCATTCTCTCTCGCCTTCATTTTCTCTCTCTCTTTGCTACTATCAATTAATGTGTGAGAAAATTCCGAGTTTCGTCACTGTGCTATAGCTATGTGTATGTGGAATCGAAGAATCGAACTAGGAAGACTAGAAAGGGAGAAAGGGGACTTTCACATTAAACATATCCTGAGCATAAACCTCCAGCTCCAGACTTTTCATTTTTTAGAAGGTAATATTAAAATTCCCAGACTCTAAGAGGATTTCCCCACCGCACAGCACATCACTGTATACACACAATCCCACATTCTTCCAGGTAAAATTAGTGAATTGAACCTCATGTTTATATTTTCTGCGTGTGCAGCTCACCACCACATCCCTTCATCCCACAAAAAAATGATTTCCGAGCGTGGAAAAGTCAATGAAAAGTTTTTTTGATCTTGCCTTTCAGGAATCCCAAAAGAAGAAGCCCTTCAATGTGTTTTGAAGGGTTTCCTCGGATATGTGAATCCACCATGTCGAACCCCGACATGACCTAATACTTGATGAACTCAACCATTTTTTTCAAGTGTGGTGTGTGGACGTGTGTCTGTATGGTGTGTGTGTGAGGATTGTCGGAGTCAAAAGAATTTTTTTGAAAGAATTCCCGGACTTATTTTACGTTGGAAAAAAGGGTGCTCTCGACAGGTCTCTTTTTTCCATCTCTGTGTATTTTTTTGAGCCTTGGGAATTTATGCGGGTGAGTTGGAGAGTAGGCGGTTCGGGAGTTATTGAGTTTGAAGAATTGCATGGAAAAAGGGGGAAAAGAGAGAGGGAGAAAGTGAAGGAAAGTTGGGCCACTTTTCTATAATCATCCATGCAGGTGTCTATGTATGCGAATTAACTTGCAAGGAATATATGATGAACTATCGTGTGTGTGTGTACACTATACACAGAATATTATGTGACTGTGCAAACTTGGGTAGTGTTAGTGTATAAAATTGCAAGAGAGAGAAAGGGAAAAATGGAAAAGAGAAAGAGAGAGCTTGAGCCTTGTGAGAGTTTTTAGTCCCGTTCTTTTCGGAAAGTTCAGAGCGAGCGTCATTTGACAGAACAATTGGTGGGAGCCGCAAGGGGAAATTTAGTCAACTCACTTTGGTGTGTGTGGTGCTATGTACATGCAAAGACTTATTATTAGAGAGAGAGAAGCCAGGGAGTTTAAATCAGGGAAACGGTAAAAATAAAAGACTCTCTTTTCCTCTTTTCTACCAGTGTTTTCCCCTTTCATCGCCCACATCACCAACTCTTCTCTCTCTCCCTTTGGCAGTGTACAGCTGACATCAAAAGAGCAGAAATTTTGAGATGGAGAGAGAGAGAGAGTCAAGGGGACCAGCTATATAATTTAATAGCATATTATGGGGGGTATCAAAAAAAGACTTATCTACATGGAATAGGTCGAACAAAGAACTATAGTTTATGTGTTGTGTGTGGAGGGGGAAAAAACGTTGATAGGCCCCAATATTGTGGAATATAAAAAGCAAGCCATTAGCACTGCATAGATATGTGCTGGGGAGTGTAGAATTGTGAAATAAAACCCAATCGATGAACTTGGGCTGACTTTTGTTCAACAAATTCGTGTGTGTGGAAAATTGTGTAACTCTTCTTTTGATTTTTTTCCAGCCAATTTTCCGAGTCAAAGTGTACAGGTTGATATCAGTAGAAAAAAAAGTTGAAGAGTACAAAATCACACACACACACATTTGATAGGCGGGATGGATGCTGTGGTAAGATAAATCAGTGAAAAGCATGAAAGAGGATGTAATTAGAAGATGAAGGTATGGACTACTAGGTGTATAAGAGAGAGAGAGAGGAATTATCAAATATGTATGTCTTTGTGTGTGTGGTGTATGTAGGTACATTTTATCATGTGGCAACATCATGAACAGAGCTTATCGCATCAAATTCACATTAATAATCGGAGGGAATGAGAGCAAACTCTTATTCAAGTCAAATGAGTGTGTAACCAGCGAGTATAATTACTGTTAATTGCATTTTGCCTTTAAAAGGTTTTCTCCCTTCCTCTTCTTCAGCTTCAAACAAAACGTCTCCGTTTTTTTCTCTTTCCTTTATCCTCTCTTTTCTCTCTCTCTCTGTATGTGTAGATGTGTGCATCACAGCCATTTCTCATTCAACTGTGTAATATCTTGATCGATCTCAACACACACACACACACAAGAGTAGAGAGAAGAGGATGCGGAGAATACCTTTATTTTTGTATGAAAGGTACAAGGATCATTAGTCTGACCGAAAGAATGCGATTACATTAGTCATTGAATACACATAAAAATTCATATGGTATCTTTTAAAATTTTGTAGCTTTAAATTTCACTCACTTTTTTCATTCCACTAAAAAAACTTTCTATAAAATTTCACTTCCGAAATTCAAAGCAAAATTTTTATTGCATCCCTGTACATCGACAAAGTCCGCAAAGAATGTACTATACACACAACTAATTTTCATTGAAATTTCAGAAAGGGACTAAATTACATTTTGAACCGACGTCATCATTAAAATGGTTGGGATTAGGGTGCTAAAAGTTGAGTATGAAAAGACCTTTTGTCCTCACATCAGTCATCAAGTTAATTACATAAAGGGCAAATTGTGTAAATGCAGCATCAACTTCCATGCTGTGTCATCTCTGAATCGGATAAAATCATGGATGAGAGAGAGAGAGAGCAAAAAAATTGTATCACGGCTCTCTCTCTCTCTCTTTCCTTTGAACCTCTTTGTCTGACACTCTCTAAAGTGTACATTCATCCCTTAGCACACACACACGAACCAAAAAGTGAATCAGTGAATTGGGTGGGTTGCCGTCCAGAATACTAATTATACTTGTATTTGTATTGTCTCTACACTCTACTCTACACACACACATGGCTGAAAGCATCAAATTTGCGCTACTTTTCAACTACTTTTCTCCTCCTCTGAACAGGATTTTCAAAAGTCAAATTAAATATTTGAGTGAGACCCAGAACAAATAGATTTTGTGAACTCAGGGCCTTCAGCCAACTTCAGCACCTCTTTAAAAGTGGGGAGGGAAGTCAATAATTACTTGACTGAGTATCTTCACTCGACATGATTCTCATTAAAAAGTAGAAGCCGTTTATTATTTACACTTACCGTAAATGACCAATTAGAACCCGGGTGGGGCCGGTGAGGAGCATACCCTATGTTTTAACATGTAAATACATAG
>WJFB01000195.1:0-86349 GCA_009870185.1 Pygmarrhopalites habei | reverse complement strand
ATCCGCAGAGCATATATATAATTACCATAGCATATATACATGTATATATATGCTTGATCGGATGTCAAGGAAAACCAAGGATTACGAAAATGCGTAAACGAAATGTGAAGAAACGACTTCACATTTTATTTACGCATTTTGTCTTTCACGTGAAGGTGCGCAAACTGGCTAATCTTAAAATCGTTTACAAAAAAAACTCGAACATTTTACTATACTTGCATTCCTCCATATATAAATAAAAGTCCCAATTTATTTTATACAATATTATGAAAAAGGAACGATTCATCAAGAGATTGAAAGACTTGGAAACAATTGGGCGTTTTAAAACTACAGGAAAGGCGAAAATTTATTGACTTAAACTCTAGACACATACAAACCCAGAAAAAAACTACTAAATAAATTGCATCTTATTTCCTAAGCACAAGACGACACTCAGAGAGAATCATTCATCAATTATCTGTTTTCTCCTTACCACTGCTGTCGTCCTGGGTCGTGTAGGGGTACCAGGAAAAATCTATACATCAAGTCACCAATATTATATAGTATAAAAGAAAGATTTTTCAATAGCGTCAAGTAGTTTTATTTCCACTACAGCACTACAATGTACACTAGTTTCTTGAATATCTTTTCTCATGTTTTTTTGCACAATTCTCTTCTCCTCCAACCAAACTACACACTACTACAAGTTCCCAATGTTGTCCCGTATACCGTACCATACACCATAGTATAAGTAATATGAAAAAAATGTTATTCAATCAATCAGGATCAAAGTGACGATTCCGAGAACAGTATGAATAAGAATGAAGTGGGAACGATTGTCAAACAAAGAAATAGAGAGAGAGAGGAAGAAAAAAACTTTTCCATCTATTTCTCTCACTCTCTTCGTCCCAATCCAACAGTCTTGAGTCAAGTAAATTGTTTTCTCTTGAAAATTCCATCAGAAACTGAATCCTCTTCCTCCTTCCAAACCCTTTTCTGGACTTGCCATCCCAAAAATCAATGAAAATAATAACTGTCTCGCTTTAGGCGAAATCACAATTTATTTCAATTCCCTCCAAAAAAATACTTTATAAGTTTGACTCCCAAACTGGGACACCCTTGTTATTGTTGTACTTGTTATTCCCAAATGGACTTACGCGTGTGTGTTCCATTTAGAATTTACCTCAGACTATCAATACTAATAATGACAAGAAGAGATATATAAATCAACTCACTTCCTTCACTATTCCATCCAACCAGAAGCTACACACACACACACACACACATTTATCCACAAAATAAAAACAAACCACCACTACATGTATTTACTTGTCATATAAAATAATACTCCTCCTCCCTTCCCCTCCTCAAACCTTCAAACTTGAAACCACAAAATCATTCAAGTTGAAGCTTCTGAAACAAAAATTGAATATAATGCAGAAGAAAAAATTTCTGTTTATTTCCTCCATGTTCCTATTCAATACAAAATAGGAAGAAAGGACACACACACGACTCATGGTTATATTTTGGTTATCCAACAAAACACAAAAAAATTGTTATATGAATGAAGAGTGAAAGGGATAAAAAATTCAAGTTTTCTCTCTATTCTACAACCAATAGGATAATTTGTAGTTTGCAAACCTCATGAATTAGATCACACCACCATCATAATATATCGTAAAAATACAACCAAAGAAAGACATACTGTCCCACGATTTTGTGTGACTGTGGCATATCGTGTCGTGTGTGTGTCTCTCTCTCCCTATCTCATGGCTAAAAGTCATTTTCACTCTAATTTGTAGTCTCTACTACTGATTCATGAGAAAACGATTAATCCCAACTCACAAATTGCCCTACAGCTAATATTGTACATTTAAAAAGTTAACTTTCATATACAGAAAAATTACTTTTAATTATCACCATTATATACATTACACTCTCTTCTTGCCATAAAATAGTTAATATCCTTCAGTCACACACACACAGACTCGCATAAACTTTATAATTACTCCCAAGATAAGATGTAGTTCACAGCACGTACGTACAGTCTAGTATTTTGAAACAAAAATACACACACGCTTGTAACATGATATAATAGTAGAAGAAGAATAGTTTTGCAGGGGGCAAAACAATTTCATCAAACTTTTACAATAAAGGTCAGAGTCATTAGAATATGACTTTTTAGCACAAATTATTATCCTTCTATGATAGAGACGGTCAAAACAGAGCAAATGGTTGCAGTAGAATTTTGTTCAACTTTACTCCCCTACGACTTGTTACATTATAATAATTAATGAAGAGAGTGCAATAATCTAAGAAATTGAGTGGAAATTGTAAACAATGGAAGAGCTAACTAACCTTCTTACTACTTCTTTACTTTAGTGTCTCTTCTTGCACCATAATTTTTTAAATGAGGATATTTCTTGCATCAATGTGAATTAAAATGAGTCAATCCATTGCACCAACACACACACACAAAGTTCACTCCCTCTCTCTCCTCATCATCACAGATTTGTATACAAGAAAAATTGAAAATTCACACACACTAACCAAAGGAAAAATTCTCCCACCAACTCAACTTAATGTCTCATCCTGTCTCTCTCTCACTGTCTGTCTGAATCCACCCACTGAATTACCTGCAATCAAAATTCATTGAGACTCCACTGCCCCTTACAACAACACATTCGCAGGATATCCTATTTTAATTACCCTACTCCTCCAAAGAATCTATGAGACACAAGGTTTTTTCTCCTCTCTCTCCTCTTCTCTTCTGCTTCTTTAAACATCATAATTTGCAACACCTATTCATCATCATCTGCTCCTCCTGTCATTTGCAAAAAAAATGATTATTAAGGTCGAGAAAATTATATTTCGATTTGAATTGAACTCTGAAGAAGAAAGACGAGGAGGAACGGACACAGAATACACAAGGAGGATAAGAATGTGTAAAAATTCAACCAGTTCTACCGACATGGAGAGAAAGAAACATGGTAGCTATTTACCTAAATTAACTTGTGTGCATTATTACTGTTATTTTATTATTATGACAATAGACATCATAGATGAGTACAGGTACTAAGTAGTAAGTAGGTAGTACAGAAGAAGGTGAGGGGAAAGATTTTCATGCACACAATGTATTCTGACAGCTAAGCTTCAAATTCCAATAATCTTCCTCAAGTACCACATTAATGATCACTCACTACTACTACTAGTATGTAGTGTGTATCTGGCTACCTGGTCGTAAAAACAAGACATGCAAAAACCGTCCCTATAGTACTACACAGATACACGTAAAATAACAATGTCCCGAGTGTGGAAGGAAAATTGTTTTTATTGCCGTACTCTATGGCATCCAGTATGTGAGGAACAAAACCTTACAACTGCGTGTGTGTGTAATATGTGCAAAAGTGCATGTATGCAAGGATCTGTTATTTTCCTCAGAAACTTTTTTTTTGCTATTTTTTGTCTGAATGGAGAAAAAAATAAGATTAAAATATACAACCCACGTACTCGTTTTATATCATTTTCCCTCTACAATACAAATACGTAGGAAAATTCTCCAAAAATTCATTCTGAACCATATCCATGTCTAAGTCGACGACATACAAGTACATAGTAGTACTGAGTGGCCTTTTGAGCATTAAGGAACAAGGCAGGTAGGAACAATTTACATGAACTATACAGAATATAATGGAGACATAAAGTTGTTAGCATTTGAAATACTTTACACATATTACTACACATTGTCCTCCTCCACCTCCCTCCTCCTTCATCTCAATCTTCCACTGTCAAAAGGAACCGCAAAAATTGCAGGTTACCAGCTCGTTCGTCGTCGTCATATCCACCAAATCACAAAGACTTCACTTAAATGACGACAAACACACACACACACACTACAAGTCTGTAGAGTCTCCGACCACGCACTACACACACACACAGTCATCATAAAAAATATGAGGGATACAAGTAATAAGGAGAGCTTTGGTAGAGAAAGAAAACTACTCACTCGTCCTACTCCTACTCCTCTCCATCCTTCTGTATCAAACTAATAATTTCGCTTATTCAGGAAAATTCTCAAAACATAATAACACCATTGCACTTGTTTCTCTCTCTATCCCGCAGGTAATGTTTCGAAAACGGTCTCCCCCGTATACTCTCTACACACACAGTACTCTTATATCCATCTTCATTAGAACTTGTACAGAAGAGGAGGACAAGGCCGGAAACACTTGAATGGTGCTTCAAAACTGCACTTTAATGGCAAACAGTTTATTTTGTCTACGACCAAAGAGTATATCCTACATACTATAATAATAATGTTGGTGGTGATGATGGTAGAGACAGAGACGGAGGGAGTGCACTGCATGCAACATTCTACACTACTTAAACAATGAAAATATCATTAGGAAATCGGACTGTGTAATCTGTAGATTTTTATTAAATCGCCTTGAGAGGTTTTTTCCTGGCCCCTTTCCTCCCTCCTCGTCCTCTCTAATGAAATACCATCATCAACAGCTCCCGTATACATTGTCTCTCTCATTTTATCCTGATATTCAGTCCATTGACTCTGACATCACAGAAGATCCCAAACACAAGAGCTAAAAAAATTACTCAACAACAACCAGATCCTTCCACTCTACTAAAGAAAAAAAATAAAAGAGAGGTTGATTCTATATATAATGCTCTAACCTAACACACACACACACAAGAAGAACAACCTTTCGCTACGATTTGTCTTGTTTTCAATCAAACAACTCTCCTCTCCTACACAACAGAAATCAAACAGACTCAGACTCTCCTCTTCTCCCTCCTACATGAATGCAATCTACCAATCTTCCCTCCCTCCCTTCTTTTCACTTTCTAGGTCGTCAACTCTTTCCCCTCTGTGCAAATCTACACAGCACACACACACTGTCTGTAGTTATGTACATTCAATATACCGCTTCGTCGGCAAACTTTGAACAACTATAGTTAAATAAACAACAAGTTTTTTCCCCTGTTGTGTTCAAACTGAATTTAATACTCTTCATCTCATGAATCCCTACCCTCTACACTCTTCTATACTTCACAACCTTTACAACAGGACGACAACGACGTCAACCAGCTTTTACCATATTATTATTATTACCGCTACCAGCTTTACTCTGTAGGAATATTGCCTACAGCCTGTTTGTAAAGAGGAAGATTCTTCCTCTTCTATCTCTACATATCTCTTCCCGTTACTCATCTTCATAAGAAGAAAAAAAATCCCTTCACTTGGATATTGTTTCAGCTTAACCTCCACCACCACCAACCGTCAAACTTGCTCCTCTCCTCAACCTACAAAATATCCTCTTACCACAAACAGTTTTTATAAAAGTAAGTTCCATTAAAAATTCAACTGGCTCTACAATTCGCCTATTATACTGTAACCTCCACACATAAGTAACCACCTCCTCTATAGAAATAGAAGACCTCAAATGAAAAGTAAATCAAGAGAGAGAGAGAAAATCGGTAGACACCCTGACCATCTAACTAAACAAATGAAAATGTAATTGAATTCCGGTTGTAATTTTCAAATACACACACACAATGTACAGTGTACACACATACGTCACACAAGTCACAAATGGGTTACCAATGTCTCAAACATTCTTGACAGGGAATAGAAGGATCCTCAGTACTCAACTGACGACTTGTCATGTCACCTGTCTGTCATTCATCAGATACTACGTTGTGTGTGTGTGAGAGAGAGAGACGTTGTACAGATCAATCCCTGCCTCATCCATCGTCATTCAACATTGTGTGTGTGTGCTGGGTTGGCCAAGACCAACAAAGAAAAGGAAACCATACAATTCTCCTAAATACTATCACTCCACACCCTCCCTCACCTCAAAAACTTTCAATCAATCATTATCCACTTTTCCAAGACCCCAAACATTTTTGTGTAGGTGTCCACACAAATTTGTAGATCTCGACAGAGAAACTAGGTTTTTGCACCGTCACCAAATCAGACAAACAAATAAAAATTAATGCTATAAAAAACTGGGTACACTACACAGAACACACACACATTGTCAAACATAAAGAAAGAGACATGTAGAAAGCGAATTGTGTGAATTATTGACCTGATAGCTTTATGATTTTTAATAATTTTTAATTTTTAATTTAACTTTGTCCTCCTCCTCAATTCATCCTTAGTATTCCTCTCCTCTATACAAAATCATAAAAAAGAAATCTAATTTTCATATTTCTGTTGCTTATTAGTTGAAAAAACCTGATTTACTGCATTGGTGAGCATTTACTATGATGAAAGTGTGTCACACACACAACACACACTCACTTACAATGAATCTAAATAAAATCTACTTGGTGACGAGAGACTCTCTTTCCTCAACATATTCACTGCTATCATATTACCAAACCTCATTCACATATCATATACTGACTCTGTTTTCAATCTACATTTTTTCTTGTCACATCTGGTCTTGCTTGCTAGTGGTCGACACAACTCATAGAATGATACTCATTTTTTCCTCTCTCTCTCTTGTACGATATATAACAATCCAAATAGTTAAAGTAGAAAGATATACACCAAACAAATAGTTGAATACAAGACTTCTGACCTTAGAAATTTTTTGAATGCTCCCTAATTACAACGCCCAACATGAAACAATTTTTACGCTTCAGAATCCTACACACACTCACACTCACTCACCTTATAAATGATATCTCATAAAATATGTCGATCATTAAAAAAAAGTTGACTGTCATTTACGATTTTCAATAAATAATATAATTGACGAGTCATATGTCGAGGGGGTCGCGTTAAACAACATCGTACAACACACACATTATTGAATTGCAGTGTCCTGGATTGTATTACACATTGTGCTATTCTACAAAATATAAAGGTGTACAACGACGACGGCGATCAAATATTTTTCACGTAGTACGAAACATTGTTTGACTTTTAAAAAAATATCATATTGAGACAGCAGGAAGTTTTATAATGATTGACATGGAGAAATTGAATTTAATGGCATATACCGTAGTTGTAGCCTATATATTGTAATAGCTTAAATTGTACAAATACTCACCGACATCTCTTCACTCCTGTATGCTGTGAATGTTTGATCCAGTTGATTCAACACACAAAAGTAAGGTTCGTAGTCGACAGCCGGATGACTCCCCCTTGGACTATGGCCAAAAGCAATGTCCCGATCTGAAAGATGACAAAAAAAACAATATTAACTTGACAGTCCTTCTTCATCCTTTTTATTATTAGATTAGCGAATGGGGAGACATAAACTGTCTTCTTTTCATCAACATAATTTCATTATTTACTTAAACCAGGCACAAGATGAGAGAAATAACATGCATCATTTTATTTTAATCTTTTCACCCTTATTCCCTAGGAAAATCCCTGTCATCCTTAAAATTCTTAGGCTGATGATGACAACGGTACAAATAATGTGTGGAGAGACCATGTAAAGTATGCAAAGTAGTATAAGTGATTCACCTCTCAAGAAGTAAAAGAAGAAGAGAAGGAAAAACTATTATAGAGTACAATTAAAGACTTTGAACCAAAAGGTTGTGTCTCTCCTCCTCCTCCTACTGAAAATTAGTTGGAACATGTTAAACTGAAGCAAAAAGTAGGTGGTAGACAATTTTTCATTCCATATCATATGAGAGTATGCATTCTGAACTTGGAATTTAGTAGAGTACACAGCACACACGCATGCATACAGTCAAAAGTAAATTCTGCATTATTCATACTTTGTCTCTCTCCCCCTCCTCCATCCCCTCTGTCTACAGAAAAAGTGCCAGAGTCAGGGTACGAGTAGCTTACGGTGAATACGGCGTACATAAGGGAGTAACTTAAATTAGCACTCACATTTGCATTAATTGCTTATTATGTGCGTGATTTGTGACTTGAGGCATTAGAAGAGAGAGGAGGAGAGAGAGAGCATTCCTTCCTCCCCTCCAGCATCACCTTTTACTTTACTTGGTTGTAATGAACAAGGTGTGTAATGTGTGTGTGTGTGTGTGTAGGAAAATAAAGTGCATACAAAATGTAAATATACACCATCAAACTCAACTCTAGTCATAATAATATTCTTCTTTTTCACTAGATAGTCAAAGAGCATAGTGCACCACATCCCAGTAAATAACCTAGTGTACAGCTACAGCACGGCAATCACAAATACGAAAGACTCCTTCATGGCAAAAAGACAAAAAATTTTTACTAATACACTACCTCCACTTTTGCATTTGCAATGCAATAGAAGACAAATGAATTTTCAACTCTGTTCTCGCATCTCTCAACCTAAAGCTCCCCTAATTCACTATCCCAGGGTATGTACACAGTACACACACAAACACACACGTCCTCTTCATTCATTAAAATATTCTCAAAGCCAGTGAAGAATATGACCAAAGAATTTGAAGAGGAAAATGGGAGGACAATGAAGAAGAAGTTCATAAACAAGAATCTCATATATCATACATTATGTGAGATACACAAATTGCAAACAGACATGAACCAGGACAGGATAGAGTACAAATTGCCAAGAAAGCACAAACACACACGCAGTTGACAGTGGTACACAGTTATTGTGTTGCAAGTTGGCATTCTATCACATACACTCTCCCATTGTCCACGTCTCTAGCTTAAATGCTAATTCTCAAATACCACAATGAAATTTTTTCTTCTTACATACTTTTATGTAAACGGATTAATTCCAAAAAGACGTAACTTCTCTATTTTCCTCCCTTTACCTTAAGAAAAAGTGTACAGTTCATTTTTTTCCACAGGTGTACCGTGTATCTCTCTTTTTCCAAAAAATTTAATTCCCTTTGCATGCAAAATAATATTATGACGAAACACAGACAACGTACAAGTATTTGCAAGTATTTACAAAGTTTTGTCGTCGTCTCAATGACTCCGTGTAATACGAACGTACCAATTTGGCACACACACACCCTGATGGGAACGAGACAGAAGTAATAATGCATGTAGCCTCAATATAATTACGACAGAACCGCAAACGGCACATACATATGAAATGAATCCTCGCCGTTGTTTTTTTTTTGAAAAAACGCACTCCTATTTTTTCATATGGTACCACCTCCTCTTCATTGGAGCCTGGGAGTCAAGTTCAAAGCGCTGCTTATAATTAAACATCCACACAACAAACACACAGTGTGTGTGTGAGTGTCTGTCCCCTCGTCCTGTATTATTAAACACACACTTTGCACACTTTTGTGTATAGATAATCGCAATGCATCACGACTTGAATAACTCATGTAATTACTTTACAATCCCTTCGAACAAAAACAATCCCTTCCACACACACATCTGACTTGAGTCTCTGATAGACGGAGACGTAGGGAGTAGGATGAAAACTTTAACAGTATAAAGTTACAGTCTATTACAATTAAACTGCCAACTTTAAAATCAATTTAAATTACACGTACACGCATGCAATAACGCATGCTGTGTGTGTGTCCTATGTGAAGAGAAACTAATACACTATGAACTATACACACTTAAGTAGAAAAATAGTTTTTGTGACTTGGACTTACACAACACACAAAGATAGACACACTTGGATGGAATAAGAATTGAATGTGTATGTTTGAAAATTTTTTGATTGTGTTGTTGTTACGACAATAATGATAATTGCAAGGCCATACACACATACACACACTGTGTACTGTATGTGTGTGAGTGAAGACTGCCGACTGACTGTTGGCAGTGGAGCAAAAAAAAAGAAATTTGAAATGAGTTGATCTGTGACTCAAACAGGGTTTCTATACATGGAATCGATTAAGTGTGTATATCGGTATCATAAAAAACATGTTTAGAGTAATCAAGCTAGAACTCGCTAGTTGAGTGACAAAAACTTTTTAGCACCATATATGTTACAAGGAAATAAACAATTTTAATGAATACTCATGCTGTTCATCTCCCAATCTCTCTCTACACTCTACACTCACACACACAAAGTAGGGAATAAGAAAAACGAGCTACACTAGGAAGATTCCAGTCCTTTCCTTTTCAGATCTGTACCTTTGATTTGAGGACCAATAACGAGAATAACACAAATACCTAGATCCCTAGCCCTTATTCGAGGACTCACCCTTACAAAGAGAGTTAGCCAAAGCATGTAAGTCCTTAATAAAATAATCTAGACTAAACTAGTCGAGTTGTGGTGGTGTTGTATTGTTATGTTGTAGAGCAACAATAATAGAGATCAAACAAGAGTTTTTTTCCATTTAAAATTTTTGTAAATAAAAGTAGTGAACAACCAGTTTGACATCCCACAACAGTTGTCAAGCAATCAAGAAACTTGATTTTTTCCCTACCATTCCCCTCCTCCTCCTTCTTTTTGTTTACACCCCACTAATGGACAGTTTAAGTTAAAAATTAAGTTTAGCAAAAAAATGTTTGAACTAAAATCAAAACATGTTTGCATTTTATGTAGTCTACAATATATTTTTTTGTATATATTTGTGTCATTACTGTGAACATTTGAGGGAGTCATAAATTCAAATTCACTCCCAGCGTCACTCCAATTCCAGTACAAATTATTGTCACCACACTGTCCTGGGCGAGGATGTGTAGGATGACTGGAGATAGTGTCAGTGGACACACAATCGTAGTAATGTTGACTGTCACTCTCATCCATGTGTTGCATCCCTAACTGTTGCATCACTTTTAAAAATGATTTTTCACTCTCCCGTTCCCTCGTCTCAAACAAGGTCAAGTCAAGACTGTCCAGTTCATTTTCCAAACCATGAGACGAAGTAGATGGAGGATGATGATGATGATTCCCTTGTTGTAGTTGTTTATTATTATGATTGTGAATGGCACAATTAATTTTCATTTTATTATTGTCCAACTCCTCTTTCGGAACTGAAAAAGTCGTCGTAGTAGTGGAAGAAGAACCCGGTTGACACTCATCAAACCCATTCACATTCACAATGGAAGTGGACCCAGAGCCCGACTCACTATTAAGATCAATCTCACTCATACACTCCAAGTCGTAGTCAAAGAAAAAGGCGGCTGGAGCCGGATTATTATTACTATTACACCCACTACCAATTTCCACTTGTTCACAGGAAGGAGAAGAAAAGGATTGTTGAGGAGGAGACGACGACAACGTCGACTCAGACTCACTAATCAAAACCACAGTCGTCTTATTCCCTGTCAGGCACTTCCTATCCATTTTCTCGGTCGGATTTCCACCCGGACAATTCCCATCCTCATGGACAACAACCCCACTCTCACAAGTAGACTCTGTCGGGATTTTCTGGGAAATTGTGCACACAATGGCAGAGTGTCCAGTTCCCCCTCCAGTTCTTCCACCACCTCCTCCCCTTCTTTTCCTCTTATCCAGTTCAAATCGACTTGGCGGCGGGGGCGTCTTCCAAGTATCCAGCCCGGAATCATGCCCATATGAATCCAACTCTCTACTACCAGGACCACCACTACTACTAGCACACGTGTAGGGATAACGACAGTACAATGGATCTTCACAAGTGTGATTTGAGTGTGAATTAAAATTAGTATGATTTGAATACTGATCCTCACTCCTTCTTCGTCTTCGCCGCTTATCCCTTAGTACAGGGCGAATGGCAGAGGCATTGGCAGTGACTGAGGCTGAGGAGTTGTCAGGGTAAGGCGATGGCTCACGACTCCCATATGATGACGAGTTGAGAGTATTGGGGTAGCAAACACCACCACCAGACAGAGGGACATGATCGTACAAGTGAATACTACCACCACCACTAGGACTACGACTGTCACTCGAATGACAACCAGTACTGTTGGTACTCTGAGTTCGTCTCAGATGAACAGCCGTCGGCTGAATGTGGTGGTGGTGCTGATGTAGTTGATGGTGAGGGGGATGGATGTTACCCGATGATGATGAGGACGATGAAGAGGAGTTACAATTAGCATGGGTATAGCTGGCTGGGTTGAAGAATATTCCTTCGTCACCCTGAGGTTTTTCACCCCCGGAAATGCTAACAGGTCTCTGCTGTTGCTGTTGAAGCTGTGTACTAGAGGAGCCACCAGCTTGTTGTTGTTGTTGTACCTTCTTCTTCCTTGGCACAATAACCGACACTTGTTTCTCAACTCTATTCATGCTTTGAGATCCCGTCGTCGTCGTTGTGGAACAACCAGATTGGTATTGACTGTCAGGTATCATTGACTCAACTTCTCTCCCCAATCCACTCAAATGACTATGACTAAGACTCCTTTTACTCTTAGTGAGGGGAGTATTTCTTGTCCCTGGAATAGACCCCAAAGTTCCACTCCCTCTGTTATTGTAGTCTTGGAAATTTATCCCAGAAATTGCTTTGTAGACAGTTCGGTGAGAGTGAAATAATTTAAATGCCTTGTCCCAGACAAAACGTAATTTTAAATTCCGATTAGAATTGTATGTACAAACTGGGACAGTGCGATCAGACTCTTCACCAGCCAAATCTGATCTCTTCTTTTTCTTCTTCCCGTTTGACCCACCATTCCCCGTTGAAATGTAACGAAATTCATTTGAAGCATCCATGATGAATGGAATAAATAATTTAAAATAATCAGAGCTAACGTCTCTTCTTTTTTTGTCCAGCCGGTCAAACAGTGACAACACAGCAAGTGTAAGAAATAAAATTGAATAAAAATCCACTGTTCAGCTCAACACATTATTCCCATAGAGAGAATGATCTTTCCCATTGTATACAGAACATACACTTTTTCCCTCTGATCATCACACACTCACACTCACTCTCTCATAGACACAGTCCATTGAAACACTTAAACGACGATGACGACCAACTTCCAGTTTTTGCAATTTCTTGGGCGAATGACCGAATCATATTTAACTGCTGCTTCTGCAGCTCTCATCTTCACTGCTACACTGTAGTATGTAGTACCTGCAGTGCAGCTAACAGAGTCGTCTTCTTCAAGTACAGTGTGTGTGTGGATGTGTGTCTGTGTACAGTGTGTATATGTTTTATACATCCGGAACAAAAACAATCCTTTCATTCATGCCATTGAAACTTGCCATTCTACTTTTAGTCGTCTTAAACAAGGGCTAGTCAGTTACATACAGTCTCTCACACAAAAAACCCCTTTTTTTCGTTAAAAACAAACCAGCTTTTAAACAATTACAGGTAAACACACACAAAATTATTTTTTTCCAGTTACATTTGGCATTTAAAAAATACGGAAGGGAATTACACAACATTCAATTTTTTTCTCTCTCTTATCTCTTGTGTTATACAATCTAACATGTGGGCACACATAAACAAACTTCCTTTGTCCTTTATTTCCTTCCACAAACACAAGACACTCAAGTTTTTGTCATTTTGATTTGGAGTCCACACACAAACACGCAGTACTCACAGAGTATTATACTCACAGCCAGTGCTAATATTTTTGGTGGTGGAGGAGGAGTTGCATGCTGAGACAAGTCTTTTAACTTCTCTCCGTGCGTTTGTCTCAAAAATATATATTCCACTTCCTCCCGTGTTCATCTGCCTCTCTGTCTCTATTTCACCCTCTTTTTTCCAAATATTTGAAAGGAACAAGTCCAACGTCATGGATTCCATGATCTACCTTCACCCATGATGATGCTCACATTTAAATGACACAACAACTGTGTGGACTCTTTTTTCAAAGTCTCTTTGTCAAAACATAAACTGAGGACGACACACAGATAATACACTATGATGGAACACACAATGTACTCCTCATCTTACTATTAGTCAAGAAGTGGGAGAGAGTGAGTGTATATATCCTCAAAAGACATACGAGGTACATGTACAGTATATATAGGTATATCCAAATCCGCTCACCACATGACGTTTCAATTATTTACTCAAAAAATCCCAAAACATTTTGTTGCCAAGCATTACAGTTTACTCAAAAGTTTATCTCCCCTCAAAATAAAACTCTTTTCTTTCCATTGAGCATCTGGTCATAACTGAACTGATTCACAAACACAATGAAATGTGAGGATACAACAATTGAATCCGTATTATTCCTCGTATTTTCTCCCACCTTCTTTCCTGTTTCTCTTCTTCCCTTGATTTTGTAATACATTAACATGTAGTGAGACAAAATAATGAAGAATCCAGGACTAAAGATGGTTGAGGAGGACACATCAAGAGGAACCAAGTGGGAAAATAGGAAGTAAAGGGAGCAAGCAGCTTTTTCTTCTTTTTCTATTATATAAATCTTTGGCTATTTTCCTCCTTTTACTCCTCTGTCTCTCCTTCTTCCTTCCTTATAGTTCAAGTTCAGTCGCTTCCTTTTCTTCTCATCCTCTGTATAGATTTTCTTCTTGTGTATATGTGTGTGTCTCGCTCTTTCTCATAAAAAAAAACTTTACAAGAAAATCAAGACGACGATTGAAAAGAACAACCAAAGCGTGAAATTTCCAGATTACATCGTCGTCCTATCCTCATTCCAAGATTGATCAACTCTACTTCCACACAGGCAGGGTTACTACTACTGTGTACTACTATTCGGTTTTGTGTGTGTTCCATTCCATGTGTGTACACTTTTCTTCTCAACTCCTCTTTACTCTCAACTATGAAGAAGGAACCCACGTCTTTCCCTCCATACAATCTGGTTGTCCTGCTGCTTGCTGTACTGTAGTTTTGCGGACCGGAATAAATCTATCTTCTTCTTCTTCCCAAAATCAAAGACACAGAGAGCGAGAAGACACAACAAGAAGAGAGAGACCACATTCACAATACATGTGCTCTAGGAAGGACGAAGACGACAAAGACAGAAAAACGGCTTAGTCAAAGCTAAGACTTCCACCTCATTCAACAAACTACACTTTTAATATATAGTCAGCTCAAGAGTAAATCTTCCTTCACTTCCGCACACCAACCTCCCTTCTTCTTCCCTTTTCCTTCCACCTTTTTTACAATAATAGCCAAAGAAGTAGAGAGAGATGGAGGAACTACATTAGCTCTTAGTGTCTTGTCGTGTCGTCCGTTTTTCTTCACAAGATAAAGAGACATGTGCATGGATATCGTTTCCTATCTGTCTCTCTCAAACACTGCATTCATTAGTACTTTCCATGCTTAGAAGACACACTACATCTCCACCACTTCCACCCCATATCAATGTTGTGTGTGTGTTCGTGTGTAGACTAGTCCAGACACACGTATCACTCTGTCTTTGTATTTTATGACTGTGTGTGCAGTGTGCATAGGAGAATGAGGATTTACCACAAAAACACCACACACATAGGATAGAGTAATGAGGATGAAGATAACTTCAAGGCAGACACTTAAGCTCAAACCCAATTTTTCTTATTCTATCTTTCCCTCTTCTCTTAGTTTTACTTCACACAAAATGTCACCTCAACAACACGGCAACAGAAAAATGTCACTTCACAAACTCACTCTCCTTCACTCACACCACAACAAGTCTGCTTCATTTTCTGATTTGAAGCTACACTCAGTTCGGTGACTATCTGAAAACTGAGTCAAGGCACTTATGACACACACAGAGAGAAATATACAGTGCATTCACTAGCCCATCATTTTTACTATGAGCGTCAAAAAATTCTCAACCTTATCGTCAACACACACACAGACAGTATAGTGTAGGGTCGCCGTAGA
Organism: Pygmarrhopalites habei; assembly: GCA_009870185.1. Taxonomy (NCBI): domain Eukaryota; kingdom Metazoa; phylum Arthropoda; class Collembola; order Symphypleona; family Arrhopalitidae; genus Pygmarrhopalites; species Pygmarrhopalites habei. Next base: position 70,743 of record WJFB01000195.1, on the reverse strand, counting down.
CTGACTGTGGTATATCTGTACTTCTTAGGTAGTGAAGACTAGAGGAAGATGTGATGAGAGAGAATGAACTAGCCAAACACCCTCACTGACACACTTATAGAAATTTGATAGATAAATATCCACTCTCAAAAATGAATTCCACACACATTTCACTTTGAATTCCAGTATCCCACCTCATGATGCTCAACGTCAATTCAATCTACACCAAATGAGATCCCCTCTACCACGACTCACTCACCAACAACCAAAATTTGTATTATTTGTGTCTGTGTGTGTACTGTGTGTACTCTGCACCACCACCTTCTTTTCTACTTACGACGATACTTCATGACGGCGGCTGCAAATGAAATGTAACTACAGCCTCTCCAACTTCTTAGGACCTTCTTAGCGTTCCAAATCAGATACACTCGTCAGCCATCGTACATCAAGTAAAAGACACACTGTGCATATACTGAGAGAGACAGAGAAAATGCAAACCCCTCTTATGATTACATCCATGTTGTTCTGTAGCTATTATTCTCTTTACTCTTACTCAGCCCATATCTCTCTCTATTCAAAAATATTAAGGTACCTACATTGTGTATCAAGCATACACACAACCAAATAATCAGCCAGCTCTTTCTTAGTCAGCCTACACTTTTCAGTATGTACATCACAATCATCATAATATTCACAACATCATGAATATATAGAGAAGTGTGTGTAGTGTGTGTACACACAACAAACAGTCTCTCTCTAGTCAGGCTTGCAACTGCATCACCATCCCCATTCAACCTACTCTGAGAGCAGAGCATCTTGTAGTTTGCCTGTATCGTATCTTACTTGTCCCACAGCCTTGCCTCATAGCTCGTGGCTATAACCAAAAACATTTTAGAGTCTCTCCAGAGATCTTTTCCCAATAGTAGGCGTTGAAAACAAGAAACCACAAGCATTAGCAGCAACAGCTAACCAACCAATGCAATGCAATCCAATGTATTCTATCCTTGTCACATACTCTCTTGCATTTGCATTCTTGTTTCTTCGTCTTATCATCCCCCCTTTCCCCTCCTCCTCTCACTTTATATGTATCATGTCATGTGGATTAAAAAACTAATTGCAAACAATCCACACACACATGCACACACATTTAAAAATTCTGAATAGTCATCATCATCATCATTCCCCCCAACACATTCAAGTTAGGAAAAAGTTTGCAAACGATTTGCTAAACGTCGCTTGTATGTGTGTGATATTTTTTATGTAAAAGCACCCCTTCTCCCTTTCCCTAGCCCAGGCTTTCAATCTAAATATCACACCACAAAGTACTAATAATGATAGGGATGAAACACATTTTAATTTTTCTTCAAACCCGACTCTCTCTCTTTTCCTCTCGTACTGATCCCGCATATTAAACAGTGTGCAAACTCCTTTTCCTCTCAGCAAAGTCAGGAGCAAATATCCATCCATCTAGTAACACGAGGAATGTTCCCAAAGAAAGACCTTTCCACCTGACTACCAATACATTTTGTTTTAACATGAAAAAAATTAATGGAACCATCCTACATAAAAATTACATAATATACGGAGCAACTTCCATATGTATGTCTGTATTTACTGTGTGTGTACACACAGACAGTGTCTACAATTTATCATTCAAATAGCTTCTAGCGTAAACTTGGGTGGATAAACTGAATGAATCACTCAACTACATTATCCTAGACTTTTTTAATACATCAATTCGTCTCTCCCTCTCCTCCTCCCTCGACAAACTCGTAATGTTACCCAAAAAAGCACTTTCAGCCCCTACCAACATTGTAATAATAATAAGGAGGCTGATGTTTATCTTATGTGCATAATATATTCTCTTGGGAAACTAAACTTTGAGGTTTTTTTTATTTTGTGAAGTAAAAAAATGGACCAACGTCTTTGGGACTTGAAGCCGTAAAAACATTACAATTCAATGTATATATTGACTATTGAGCAACATTGTATAATATAGTACAGTACACACCTCACACATCACATCACATATAAACCCATCATAATGCAAGTATTTGAATACACAAACGTAGTTTGGATGAGAGAGAAAAACAGCATGCATTAAACCCTTCCCATCACAACAAGAAAACACAACATCATAGTCCACACACACAAATACAAGAGAAAAAAAGTACAATGCATCATTCATGATGGTCATATTTAAATTTAAGAAGATGTCTTTATGCCTCCACACTACACATCACATCACATCACAGCCCAGTATATTATAAGTTTAGTCAACTTATCAAGAAAAATGTTAAGGCGTTGGATAATCACTCACTTTGAATATTATTACACACGCAGGCTTTACTGATTAAAAGATAAACACATGAAGAGACGTAGAAGTGAAAAACTTTTCGACTCTACTTTGACTTCGTCTCCACCCGTGACGTCATAATTCACCAAGTTGATTGTAAAAAGAGGAAAAGAATATTTAAGGTGGATGGTGATCATTTAATATTAAATGAGCATGATGTTTAGAGGGAAAATTCAGTAATAAAGATGACCATCACACACACACCACGTCATGAACACATTTTCCATTTACACACATATATCACACCACACTGTATTGTACCTTGGTACAATAATTTTTATGAAAGAAATATACCCAAGTCAGTAGAGGAGAGCCAAAAATAAGACCTTCCCTTATGATATAAATGCACGAGTCATAACAACAATTCTATATCTTCTTTTTCGACTCCCTAAAAGTTTCCTCCTTTTTCTTATATATATTGATCTCTCTCTCTGCGTGTGTGTTTAAGCACACACACACAGGACAACAGTAGCATTTCAGTTGGAAAAAGAGTAAAAGTAAAAAAATATATAAGAGGGTACACACAAACAAAAAGTTTGCTCATGAGTGTGAGTTTGCACGCTCAAAACATACAATGACGACAACAAGATCGTCAGAGCAGAGCAAAGCAGAGAGGTACAGCAGCGGCAACTACTAAAATGCAAACAAACCCAAATGGATTGCATGTCAGGAGGAATAAAGGCAAACTTCTTTTTTGCCCTTTTTCCATGTGTTGTGGGCTTATAAAATGTGAGTGTGTGTCTTGTGTGTGTAGATGGATACAATACATGAAACTTTGTAATGTGTCTGGAGAATGTTTCTAGAGTCCAGTGCTTCATCATGCCCAAAATGGAAAGAGAGAGAGAGAGAGAAAGACCGTAGAGTCGTGATAGTCGTAACAAGTCACAACAGTTTTCAATGATTCCCTGCCATAACAATATCCATCCATTTAGCACTTTAGCGAAGGACATTTCACCTCTCTGTCCCCATCCACATCCACACAAAACACGCTCTACATGTATTTATACACGAACTACAAAGTCATTTTGACAAGTGACCCCGTAGGTGATATCGTCTATTACTTGCTCAAATTATTTACACTGTGTGTGCCCTATTCCTATGACCAGAATCCTACAACTTATCCGGAATCCCACACTCCCCCAATTGCAGTTAAATGTCACAGAAACACTACGCACTATATGGCTATGATATGATGGAAGGAGATCACCGTAAAAATTCATCCATTTTCCCATTAAACAAAGGATTCTTCACGTCAAAGTCCTCCTACATACTTTCTTCCCGATCCTTATCCCGCTCCAGTTTAAATATTGGGAGATATATACAATGTTCTACATTATATGCCAAATATCTAAGGATAAACACACAAGCACACACACATTTTTGGCCACTCTCTTGAAATTAGTTCTACTTTCCTTCCTCCCTCAACTCTCCTGAGACTTTCATGCTGAGCGTTCAACTTCAAAGGGAAGATTAATTGATTGGAGGTGAGCAATGTGAAAACAATTTAATTCTGTCATCAACTCTCCTTTGGAGATGTGTACTATGTATATTGGTGTGTGTAGTGTATGCGTGTGTGACCCCAAAGAGTACTTTTTTAATTACCACATTTCACCTCTCTTCCTCTCTGTCAGACTGTGTATACTGACTGAGTGTGAGTACCTTTTTCACCATTTACGATTGTAGGATTTGTGACTGTGACCCACTGAACGCACAACATAGAGACACACAGTATGTACAGTTTTCTTGCTGCTGCATTTCAGTGTAAACTACAGACCGTGTGCAAATCTCCATTAAGATGATGAGCTTTACAATCTTTTTTACCTTTTCACCCAAAGAATTATGAGACTTGAGAGTTTCATAATAAAATGTGAATACATACACTCACAAAAGAATGTTCTGTACACACTCCACACACATGTGTACACCCATTCCAACGTGATTTACACTTTACTCTCTCCAATCTTTTATAGATTCAGATTGCACTGTACATGACGACTCAAGGAAGGAACGGTACACCTTCCTAATAACCACTCTTTTATATCCCCCCCCCCCCCATCTTCAATACTCTCTATTGTATCACATTATATTGTGACAAAATTAAGATAAAAAAGAGAATGATNTCCCCCCCCCCCCCCATCTTCAATACTCTCTATTGTATCACATTATATTGTGACAAAATTAAGATAAAAAAGAGAATGATGTACAAATTTTATTTTTAATACCTCTTCTTTCTTCTTGTTGTTTCAATAGATCTTCAAAATATGAAGATAAGAACAAGACAGAGAAGAGGGGGAGAGGGGAACTAGAAAAATCCAAACTACAAATGACTGTAGCACCACACTTAGCTCAAGTCTAAATGACCAAGCAAAAATATGGGTGATTAAAGGTAATGGAGAAATATAGGAAGTTTTTCCAACCTGAAGAGTTTACTACATTCCCACAACACACACACAGACAGAGACATAGAGAGAAATGCAACAAACCTATAAAGAAGAAGAAGACTTTGCCATAAAAGGCAAAGGGGGCCACAGTTAGACGAGAGTTCAAGATCATCATTTATATCGTTTTGACAATCGGAGCTGTTTCAAGAGAGACAGAGACTCTATATCAGATGTTCTTCATTCTTTATAGCTTGTGTACAACTGGGGAGAGGAGGAGGATAAAAAAACACATTGAACGTTGAATGGGTACTGATTGCTCCTCTCTCTCCTCTTTTCCCCTCACAGTTTCCTACCTATACACTCGTACACAGAAGAGCTACATATTCACACAATAACATGCCCATATAAAAACGGACAAGATAAAATAGTTTCTTCTTTCTTTTTCTTAATACTCCGGCCGTCACTCTTCAAAACATTGTAAATAATATTATTTAGCAAATCAAAGCTTTATTAAACACAAAACGACTCTCTCATATGATAAACCATCCATACACGTGGCAAAAGAGGATCTTCTTCCTAATCTGTATGCATCGTCCACCACCATCCTATCTATCTACAACTTGCACTCATCCCAAAAAAAATTCAAAAAACGCAAATCCCCCCTCACCCACCCCTATTATTTTCCCCTTTCGTTCAATATTAAAATAATTTTTTTTGCAAATAATAATTTTAATCTCGCGTGTCTCTACATTTTTCACACAAAAAAATACTCAAAAAACACAAGTACACACAACACATGGAGGGAATATAATGCACACAAAGGAAAGAAAAACATGAAGAGTCCATTATGACCAACCAAGAAATTCGTGGATTTACAGAATTGCAGTTCTCCCTCTCTCATTCTTGTGTAGTAGTCACCCTATCATCAGCACACAACATTTTCCCTTTCAAGATAACGCTCTCCTCTTGAACGTGAACGTGTGTGTGTGAATGCTCTAATGGTAGACAAATGCTCAGACATTCAAACACGCTTTTGCATGGGATCCTCATGAAATGACTACCTTTCTCCCAAATACACACAAAATATAAACTCACCCCACACAAATACACACACACTGCCTCCACCACCACCAGAGTATTTTGCCTAGTGCTCCTAAAAATGATAGCCAAGGACCCAAAGAGACCAATGGAGAAGGGAGAGAGGAAGTGAAGGCACATGAATGGACTGTGTACAAGAGAAAAGAGAAAGAGAGACTCAAAATTCATGCACTCGTGTAAAATGAAATGAGAAAATTTTCACATTATCTACACCTGGTGGTCTCATCTCCAAGCATTCACACACAGTCTTACATACGAAATGTTCTCACTCTCATATCATACCCTTACTACTCTCATTCCTCCCTCTCTCTCTCTCCCTTTACAACTTTTATGTTACACACACACTATCCTTTGATCAGCAGGGACAGCATGGAATCATCATTTACAATCCACACACACAACCATTCTCCTTGGTTCGTGCCATTCTACTTTTTATATAGAAATCTGGACACCCAGTACAGTATTAGCCGCCGAGGAAGAAGAGAAAGAGCATATTATACAGATGATGTATGATGGTGACACACATTGGAGTTTAGTCACAAATATCCACCTACGGGCTATATAATCCCTTAAAATCATAGGACCAAGAACACACACACATAGACTGTCCGTATTTCATTTTTCCCTTCTCTCCAATACATATGGCTATAGTTATAGTGCCAAACCACAAATCAAGACGTTTTCTGTCTTTCCCCCTTTTCATAATCTGCACTGTCTCCTCTCTACTGTATATCTAATACACATAGGGCATAGTGATGTCTGTGTGTTCTTGTGCACGTCAAAAAATATTTCACACACGCACCCTGGCATTTCTTGCAGATGCTACTCCCTTTCTCCTCCTCCTCCTCCTATTCTCTACAAAACCCTTAACTTTGTCTCCATATTTCTTAGCCTACAAAATTCAAAACTCTCCATCTTTACACCTAACAGTTCCTGGTGACAGTAAGCCAGAGATATGATTTTGAACCCCAACACACAGACACGCAGAGAGAGAAAGAGAGACAGCCTGTAAAATATGTAAACAGACAATATATACCTTTCTTCGAAAATTATAGCCAAACTCAAAATATTGCAAACATTTTTGCTCACCATTTGAGAGGGAGAGAGGGAGAGAGAAGAAAGGGATTAGGATCCAGCCTTTCCTACATAGGAATGTAATATGGATTTTGTGTGTGTGCGGAATCTTGGGAGGTTAAAAAAAAGAAAATTTCTATCCCAAACTCCCATTACATTCCCTTCAAAATCCACTTTATATGTATTCCCAACTCTTAAGCCATCCTTTTCTCACCCCAACAAAGAATGAGCTATTTATTAGTCCCCATGACCCAGAATGAGCTGAATAAAAAAAACCAAGAGAGTATAATGCCATACGAAAAGTTTTTTGGGGAGAGAGAAAAAGAGAAAGAAATAGAAAAGAAAATGTATGTGGATATGGGATGAGTTTCAAGACGAGTCCATATTTTTTTCAACACCAACAAAAAAACACATACGCACATACTAAATATTTGGCAGTAGTTTAGACATGAATTAGATTTACATTACCACCACCAACACCACCACTTCCTTTCTATTTTCATTCATCTTGTCTTGTTGTTTGCGTAGCAAACACCTTAAGAACAATCCTGTTACATCCCTCTTCCTCTCTCTTTCTCTTTTTAAAAAAATAAAATAAGAACAAAAAGCTACTGTCTAAATTGTACATATATGGCTTCCTCACTTGTTTTCTTGCTTCTTTGTGTGTTTGTGTACTGTAGTAGTACATATATTAGCAATTTAGTCGAACTTCACACCAGCCAGGCAAATCATAAATGAATCCTGAGAATAAGCAAGAAAACTGCTTTGAATGTTTTCATTGTGAAAAGGGAGAGAAATCCAGCTGACGCCGCAAAAACAAATGGGCGTCGGCGAGAAAACCCTTGTACAGCATTATCCCAATGTGTAGTAGTATAACTACACGTTCCAACAACTTGTAATTCTTTAACTCTTCTTCTGAACTCTGTATAAGGAAGACGAAGGGTAGTGGATGCATGTGTATGATGATGGTCGGAAGATAGCACATAATCATACTACACACAAGATTCTCTCTCTCCTACTTTTACTCATGTATGCGTATATAGAACATTACTACCTTCTTTTTGCACGTTTGGGAATGAACTGAACCAAGTCCTCATTTGTTTTACGATTCAATCTGCCAGCCTAATCCAAAGTTTTACAACACCTTTCTTTCGTTCACATTTATCATGCCAACTAGACAAATGATCAAAATCAACTGCATTTACAAAAACTATGTCTTCTTATCCTATAGAAAATGAAGATGTGTGTATGTGTGTGTCCATCTGACTCCATCCCTCACAAACACACACACAGTTGAATGCTACCCTTAACTTATTCAACACACAATCATACTCCTCCTTTATGTATGCAAAATCCAGTCCAAAATCTCCATTCAAAATAATACATTCAACAAACCAGACAGGAGCAGAGGCAAACTCTGTTTTTCTGAAGACAAATTATAAACCTTACAAGAAATGACTGTGCCTGCCTGTAGACCATTACGGCAAATTTATTTTTTTACATAATCATAGCCGAGGCAAAAAAAGGAGAGAGAGGTTCGGCTGTGGGCTTGTAATAGACAAGATTGCTACAAATTGAATCACTTTATGGTAGGGGGAGAAAGAAAATGAAAATTTTCATTCCATTTAGTAAGTAAAATCCCGAATATTCACAATTATTACAGGGTCAAGTATTTATAGGTAAATATACATGTATCCGTAGTTACTGCAGCACACAAAGGGAAAACGTGTGTTTTTATGATTATACAGGCTAGGTGTAATGTAATTGTTCCAGATGCTTTCTTTCCAACGTACGAAAAAAATTAGCTCCGGTAAACACGCACTCACTGAACTAACAACGAATGTAAACAGTTTCCACAAAACCTAAATGATTCTCTCCATCATTATATGAGGGCACACGAGAGAGGGAGAGAGAGAAAAACTGGGTCAAAATAGTCGAAAGCCCACCAACTGTAGGATTACCTATATGAGGAAAGCGTGCGAACATTACGAACCCACAGAAAATAGAAGAGAGAGAGAGAGAGAAAGAAAAAAACTTTTGTCAAGTTATTACATTTAGAGCAGTAATTTTTTTTCTCTCTGGTCGATCGTACAGTATATATTATCCACATCCAACTTTGTTCATCGTCATCATATTCTCGCCCAATTTTTGAACTACTCTGAACGTGCACACACACCAGGATATATATCAAAGTTTGAAGCTGAAGCATGAGATGTAGAAGAACATCTTTCCCGTCAATCTTCAATAAATGTCGACTCATAGGAATAGGAAGGAACCCGTTAGGTGAGGCCAGTACAACAACTGCAAATTCATCAGTCAGTCTGATTTCTCAAAAAAAAATTCTCACATTCAATACGACTCTCTTACATTTCCTAAGTTCAACTTCACTTACATACATACACTCAAAAGTACAAGTGTAACAAAACAAATTTTTTTTGTGATTCATTTACTGCCCTAAGACGAAAAATCATTTCGTGTTCTCCGCCTACCTTTCATATCACATTATCATTATCTACCCCGCATCAAAGTCATCCTCCTCCTCAATCTCTTTTGAAACTCAAACCATCAACTCACAAATTTCTAACAACACTAACCATTAGGTTATAACATTAGGTCAACAAAGAGAAAATGTTTTCACATTCTCTTTCTCTTTCCACAATCATCTTCAAAATTCTATTAACTTTTCTCTCTCCCGCACATCAATTTGTCTTCTTTACACACTCATCTACCATATAATAATGATGCCCACAACATATAATATAAATAAATTATTTATTCTACAATTTTCAAGTGAATTTCTACATTGTACTACGACTACACACGTCACTCAAGTAAATACAGTGCACAACCAGCAAAGTAATTTCACACACACAAAAATGGTAATTCAATCATGAACCCAAATCCCTACCTCAACACTGTCAACTTTCTACTGGATGATTCCTTTATTATTTTATTAATACCCAACCGATGATCCCAGTTTTAAATGCGATCGTGTGAACGTCACACCCCACAGAAATTGTCAAAGAGAGCATATAATATTACATCTCTCTCTCCCTGTGTGCCTTCTAAAGGTTACAACCAGAGTGGATCTACATTGTGTGTACACTGTACCCCTAAATAGCATCCAAATTGAATTCAAAGGACCCCATATAAAAAACTTTTGTTACCAACTATCCAGTCAAATGCATCAAACAAATCAAAATGTTAACATGGTGATCCGAAAAAAGCCCTCCAGGAGAGAAAAAAATGTCCTGGATAGGGAAAGGGAAAACGAGTAAGTATACATGTGTGTGTGAGAGTGAGAGAGAGAAAAAAAGAGCGAGACGAACAAAAAAAACTTTAATTCACTGCCATGTCAATGATGGTCGATGAAGCAAAAGGCCTGGACAAGGGTTGCCTCTTTAACCCCCTAAAAAGTCCCACCACTACATGGAACGCCAAGCTCCAGATACAAATCGAAAAGGTTGTTGTGTGTGTGTGACACACACATACACACAAAACGGAAGCAATTCAATGTCCATGCATGACCGTCCGCCCTCCGGTCCTGGCAAAATGTGAGGGGAAAAATCGAACTCATATCTGAATACATCAAAAGAAGAACTCGATTTGACTTACCACAAGGCCCACTCGAAATAAAATCAGAGTCAGTCAGTCACACACAAGCAGTGCTGTAGCTCCAGCAGGATGTTGAATCAAAGAATAGAAAAAGAAGCTCATGGAGGAAATCAAGAGCACACACACACACACACAAATCAGTTGGGTGCCATTTGTCAAGACTTGTGTGAGAGTGTGTTTAGTTTAGTCATTGAGAGCGCCCAGAATAAAATGCAAAGACTTTTTAATATCAAACAATCAATCATATGTACAATAAGTACACTACAAATACAATATCACTTTTCCCCTCAACAATCGAAAAGAACAAAAGACCCAACCCAAATTTCGGCCTAGTAGCCTCATCTGAACTTTGTCCGTGTGTATACGCAAGTTATTCTTGTGGCTTACACATTCAATTCATATCTTTCTCTATTAATCCCCTCCACCTAAACATTTTAATGAACAATGAAACTTGACTTCATTTAACCCCCGTCAAAATTGATCTTGAATTTAAATCTTTTTCTTCTTTTATTTTATTCTGTCACTAAAAATCACCCATTCACATACTCAATCATCATAATCATCAAATAATTCATTGAGCTTTAATCCCCCTCTCCCTCCGTTCACATCTGATACAATTCCATACTTAAAATTAATCCATATCATTATACTTATTAACGGGACTGCCCCACGCTGTCCATTATAATTCCACCACACACGTCACAACAGATTAGACTCACCATTAAATTAAATGTACTACTTGCGTACTTCCTTATCCTACTAATGTTTAAATTTACAAGCATTTAATTAACCTCTATAAAGTTTAGTTTTGTAAATCCAAACAATATTTCCCCCCACACACTTGTGTACCTTTGTTGAAACGAGGACTTACTTTCTCAAGTGGTCGAGGCGCGTGGACCTGAATAATTTCCCTACATCATTTTTAATTTCTCCTTTGTCATCAATATATTGTAAAGGTGAAGTGAGAGTGTGTACGAAGTGTGTAGAGTTAAAGTACTTTGGATGGCGAGCATAAATAATGCATGTGTCCACAATCCATAGATATAAATAAATTACAATATGCAAACAAAATTAATTCCCTCACTTAACCGCAATCACTTGCGTAGTATGTAGTATGCAGGGTATGTAAAAGATTACTTTTTCACATCCCTCACTCATTCACTCACTCAAACACAAATACCAAACAAGACAAAACTAAATACAAGACCTTCGACCGAAATTCATCAACAATGTCCTTCACATTAGCCAAGCAAACGACGCCTATTGCAACCAAAATATTCCCACATCATCCCATCCTATATCCTTTCAATTGAAATTCATGAGATTTTCTGTTACGAATATAGTCACATTACTATTATGTCTGCTAGTGTCTCTATGTGTGTCTATATTATCATATACTGACGTGTAACCAAGTCTCAAGTCACTAACCAACTTAGCAAAAAAATGATACGGAATGACAGAGAGAAAATGAATCACAATAGAGAATATAAAGCACGTATCCATCTACACACAAACACATTGTTAATACACCTTCTCTCTTCATCTTCTCCCTCCCTACCTTATAAATGATGATGATGACAGTCTCAAAAAACCACCCCAGCCTACTCTTTTAATAACTTGATCTCGAGCGAGAGCTAGTCTCCCCATTATTCATCTCTCTGACTCTGTCTGTGTAGGGTAGGAAGACACTGACAGTCATCAGATCACGTAATGCTTCTGTCTCCATGCAAATTCTTCTGGAATCCATGCACACAACCTTACCTCAACCTCAGTTGCAGCACCAGAGATCAAGCCAAAATAGAATCAAAGTAAAAATCCATTCTTTCGTAAATGAAAACACAATGGCCTTCATCATACAACTGATTATTATTATGCTCCCTTCCAATTATAAACAATGGCACGCAATACACTGTACTCTGTATAATATACATACGCCGCAAATCCCTCAGCTTCTCCAATCTATCTCCTACTTACTTTGGCTAGCCAACGCATCATATCTAATTTCTGCTCTGGCCAATTTTGTAAGACCAAGACAATGTGACTCACCCAGACAGTCTCAACACACACACAACGTAATAGTCAAGCTATTAATATTTCAAATTAAAATATATTATAATAGTAGACTAGATACTTTACACTCCCTCATTATCATCATCACATCATCCTCATCATAATTACACGGTCTACACACACGACAAACACGCCAACCTTAGCTTGACTAAGGTAAAAAATTATTATTTTCCATGTCATTCTTAGTCTTAACAAACTAGATACAAGCACACACACACTCACTCACTCATCATGCAAGTGAACATCACCTCTGTTTAATTTTTAATTGGAGAAAAAAAATTAGAATGAAACAAACTCCACAAGATCATCTTATCTTTTAATAACATTCTCGTAAGACATGGGAGAAGGAGGAAATAGTATACATGATCTCAACTTAACAAGCTGAGGCCTTTGCGAGGACGACGAGGAGGGACGAACAAAAAGACGACAACATCTCCTAGATACATGCAAACATCCCAATTTACTACCCGCCAACTTGATTATCTCTCAGAGAGTGAGAATAATTAATTTCCATGTCTACAATTTAATTTGCATAAACTAAACTCAACCACACCACACAGTATCAATTACAATAGCCACACACACAAGAGTCATTACCATCACAATCCCACTCCCCACGTGACACTGTATGTACATCCTGACTAAAGTCAGGTCTTAACTCAACAGTCAACTAGAGCTAAAAAAAATGTGAAGAGTGAAGAACATTGGTTAAATAATTTCTGCAAACAAATTCCATGTGACCTTTTAAATCCAATGGAGTCAAGTGGATAAATCTACAAGTTCAACAATTGTGTGTAGTGTGTACAGGTCTACAGGTGCAATTTTTCCAGCACAACAACATAACCTTTCATGTTAATGGAAGACCTCACAATCCTCACAATCATCATCATAAATATGATTTTAAATACCATATATATCAAAATGCATAATGTACAACAGGACATTTCACATCCACGATCCTATTATCCACATATTTGGTCACAATAATGGGCAGAGGGGTAACTGCACTTTTAAGGTGGAACGAATCTTCAATCTATGACCCAACACAGTCTAATAATAAGGGACACGCCATTTACCCACTGTATTCTTGTAACGAGAGAGAGAGAGAGTCATTAAAAAAAAAATTTAATCGTGGAAAATTCTTCATGGGATATGGGATGGCATTACATCAAATGGAATGAGCCAAAAACCAAATACTGTCAACCAAACCATATATAATAGTATGATCCTCTACACACACACACATTTCTCAACTCAAATACAACCAACTCATGCAATTTAATATGTGCATTCCTTTGGTCACACGACTCAAACCTTATCATCATCATCATCGCAGGGAAATAACCTCAAATCAAATATGACTTCTTTTTCAAACTTGAATTAACTTCCTATCCTCTTTTCTTTAACAGCTTTCCACACACATGTACTGTACGTGTCTTTATCCCTCTCAAGTTTAAAAAAAGATTCCTCATTATATAATGAAATAAAAGAGAGGGAGGGAGGGGTAAGGAAAAGTTGATACATCAAAAAAATCAATGAAAAAGACCATCTTTTTTTATCAATCATACACACCACACCACAATAGGAAAACGAGTTAAACATGATTTTATAAATATTAGTTGACAATCTCTCGTCTTTCCCTACAATTCCTGCTCTCCCTCCTTCTCAAAAAAATACAATACATTCAACCCTTTTCATCCAATTCCATCCCGATAAATCACAAAAAAAATCAAATTCAATTCAGTTTAGAATTTCCTAATAAAAGGTAGAGATTATTATTAGAAAACGTGTCAAGTTAGTCATTAAATGACTATTTCCCTCTCACACCTGAACCTCACGATCCTTGATAAATCTAAGTCATATCTTTATTCGTCCCATCCTCATATTTCAATTCAATGGATCCACACATACATAATATAATTTATATACCCAGTATCCTTCATGGCAGCTCTTTCAAACACACACACACGCAATGATCGTTGAAAAAATCCAAAGCAATCGCATCGTCAATCTCTAATCCCTAAGAGGGAACAAGTTGCACGAAGCCAATCTAACCCATCTCTATCTTTCCTCCAAGAGATGCGAAAAGTTGAATCATCACGCCTATATACTTCCATTCTATATAAAGCAAGAGAGAAAGAGATTCGATTCCATTTTTTACCCTTCAGAAAACGACACACACAAAGAGAGAAAAAACTGAGCTGAACTGAGACGAATACTTAACGCTTCCACCTACCTTTCCATCTAAACTATCCTCAGTCATCCTAAGATTAACCTTATACCTGGAAAAGAAAAGACCTGTCAACTAGACACACAAGACGAGAACTCACAGTTCTGGAACATTCTCTTGATCCTACTTTATCTTTCTTTACCTTCTCTCTCTCTATCTCTATTTTCTTTTCAACCCACAAACGTTTGTTTGTTTTTTAATAAAAAAAATCAAAGTTACAACACAAAACATGAGAGAGAAAAAATCTACCCACATTTAACATGTACATTTTTGCATCCTTCCGTATTACAATTTTTTTTGATGCTCATCCCTCTCTTCTCCTCTCTTTCAAAAAAAACTTTTACTATTTATGAAGTTGTGAACAGAGATGCGAGATGACCATGTTCATGATTCATAATTATTCTTTGTTTTACACCGGTTTCCTCCAAGTAGAACAAAGAATACGTACGAAGCCCTTACCCGGTAAGGCAGTCGTGAGTCCTTCAACGCAGAGCTAAAACTTGCTCTGCCTCCTCTCTCTCTCTCGCTTGCTCTCTCAAATTTAGTTTTTCTTTTCTCACGGTGGAGGTAGTCGTGTTTCCGCGTGCTCTCGATTTATTAATTATTTTCACCTGGAGTCTGTGTTCTTCCTGGATGACAAGTAGGAGACCCAATAGGAGATCATCGTTAAGGTATGTATATATTTAATTTTGATATTTTGACTAGGTGGGTGTTATTTTGGTACGTTTTTGAAAATTGAAATTTTTCTATGGAATTTTCTGAAACAAGAGTCACTGGTAGAGGCGACTATGAGAGTTTTTTCTCTCTTTACATGTTTAATGCCACGACGGAGTCGCGGATGCAATAAAGATTTGTTACCCGGAGGGTAGTATTTATTCATAGAATATATATTTTATTTATTCCTTTTGTAGTCCAGACGTGGTCTTGGCGTGCAAGATGATGGCGACTCGCGGGAAAAAGAATAATTTGAAATCGGCCAATGAGACGGAGTCTTCAGAGGGAAACAATGTGGACAATGTTTTACCCAGTTCGAATTCACAATCGGATTTAGCAACAGCAGTGCCTCAAATGACAACAGTTTTGACTACTCTTACAGATAGACGTGACTATTTTCATTTCTTATTTCCAGTGTAGTTGGCAAAATTATAATTGGGGCACATTTTATATTATGTTATATATATGCTGTGATACAGAAAATACGCATGATACTGCATTGTTACAACTCACTGAGTCTGTCACATTACTCAAGAATCATTTGTTATCTCAAGGGGAGGAAGAAGAAATTGTGAGTGAGACTAGTGGTGAATTTGATCCTGTGGGACACATATTGGATGAAGATGAAGAGGTGGTATTAGTCAATGATAATGTGGAAGATGATGATCCAATGGGGATAGTGAATGAAATGTTGGACTCAAATAGTGCCAAGCCTGAGTATGGACCACCACTCTCTGTCAAGGTAGCTGAATCCTTCCTCCGTTTCCCAACTCAAGAGATATCTAAGGTAGATGGTGACAAGATGAAAGATGAGTACAAGACTCCTGAGAATGCAAGACTGTTGGGTGTTCCAAGAATAAATAATGAGGTTTGGAGAAATTTGGATCCTAAAGCTAGGACTAGTGATGGAAAACTTGAATTCCTGCAGCAACATTTAAGTCGAGCTCTCGTTTCTCAGGCCAGAGTGGCTGACATTCTCACAGGGTTTGTGACTGAAAAGAAGATCTCGAAGGAAGATGTTCGGCAAATGTTTAGTCCATTAATATTTGGTGCTTCGGAGCTAGGTGTTGCTCATAGAGAATTGAGTTTCAAGAGAAGAGTCAACCTCAAAGCTGTCTTTCCATCCGTAGGTCCCTTGTGTTATCCTACTGTCCCAGTAACAGAACTTCTCTTCGGAGATAATTTTTGATCAGGATTTAAAGACAGGTATGTCACATAATAACATGATACATGTCGACCATATGTATATATATATATATATATATTTCGATGATATACATCATACAAACATTGGCCTGGTGGTAGTAGTGACTTGCATGTACATGTACATTATAGCTAACATCCCAGCAAGGCTGGTGCAACCACAACAGCAAAAGAGAGGTCAAAGAGTTCAACCTTACCAAAGAGGAAGAGGAGGCTTTAATTCATCTAGAGGTGCCTCAACTGGGTCAAAAAATTACCAGTCTCAAGGACGGGGATTCAAGATGTAGAGAGGGAGTCAACAAGGAAGACCTCCGCAGCAGCAGCAACAACAACGTCAATAAATGTTAGTCCATACCACATCGGTAATAATTCAATTAATGATAATATGTCAGAGATATATGCAGGTAGATTAAAATATTACATTCATGAATGGCAATTAGTTACACAGGATAGGTTTATATTAGACCTAGTAACAGGTTATAAAATAGGATTCATGTGCACCCCTTTTCAAATAATAGAACCAAGCTCAAATTTTTCCAAAGCTGAGGAAGTTATTATTGATATTTGTCTGAATCGACTTTTATTTATTGAAGCGATAGAGGAAGTAGAGAAATGTGAGGGACAATTTATTTCTCCTATATTTACAGCCCATAAGTCAGATGGATCTAATAGATTGATATTAAATCTCAAGAAATTGAACTAGTTTATTGAGTATACACATTTCAAACTTGAAGACTATCGATCTCTGTGTACTTTACTACAATATAATATGTATTTAGCTACTCTTGTCGTAAAGGATGCGTACTATTTTATATCAATTCATCCATGTAGTAGGATATACTTTCGATTTAGATTTAAAGGTAGACTCTATGCCTTTACCTGTCTTCCTTTTGGTCTTGCTACTGCTCCAAGGATTTTTACTAAGTTACTAAAACCAGTGGTAGCGTTTTTGAGAGATGCTAGTCGTTTTCTAGTTGTATACTTAGATGATTCGTGTTTGGCAGCTCGCTTAAAAGATGACTGCACACACACAGTTGCTACTGCAATAGAAGTTTTTGAGAGGCTAGGTTTTATTATAAATAAAGAGAGATCCTCTCTTGTTTCATCTACTACAGTCAAATATTTAGGTTTCATATTTAATACTGAGCGAATGACTATTGAACTGACTCCGACAAACAGGGATAAAGTGAAGCGAATGTGTCAATCTGTTGTAAGCAAAGACAAGCTGTCTGTTCAGTATGCTGCTGAGTTTATTGATAATCTAGTTTCTTCTCCAGCGCTAGCCTATAGTATGTTATACACAAGACAACTGGAACATAAGAAGGCAGTAGCTCTTAAGAATGGTAACAATAATTTTAAAACAATTTTCTCTTTCTCTGCATTAGCTAAGAGTGATATTAAGTGGTGGATAGATAGACTCGATCAGGGTTACAATTTAATTCGGACTGATAAATATGATATTGTATTGAGACTGATGCCTCGCTTAGTGATTGAAGTGGTCTTATGACAGGCCAAAAGAAAAAGAGGACACTGGTCATTGCTAGAGCAACAATTTCATATAAATGTATTAGAGATATTGGCAGTACAGAATGTATTGCTTTTATTTTCCGAGCAGTTGAAGCGAAAGAGAATATTATTACGTTAAGATAGTACAGTAGCCATCAGCTACATTAATAAATTTGGAGGATGTAGGGCTCCCCCTTTACATGACATTGCAAAGAGAATTTTTGCCTGGGCTGAGACAAATGAGGTGTGGTTGACAGCTTCATATATAAGTAGTAAGATGAATTCTATTGCTGGTTTTGAATCTAGAGTGGCACAGGAAGAGACAGACTGGATGTTAGATAGGAAACTTTTTCAGAATGCGTGTTCACAGTTAGACTTTAATCCAAATATTGATTTATTTTCTACTCACTTGACTCAGTAATGTGATAATTTTATATCCTGGTACCCTAGTCCCGGTTGTTGTGATGTGGATGCATTTACAGTTACATGGTCATCATATCAATTCTATTGCTTTCCTCCCTTTTGCCTAGTAGGCAGAGTGTTACGTAAAATAATAGAGGACAAGGCTAGAGGGATTGTCATCGTGCCCTGGTGGTAGGCACAACCCTGGTTCCCTTTGTATAATAAGTTGATAGTTACTATTGTTGGGACCGAATGACACATTATTACATTCTTTTATTCTTCCAGTCCTCATCCATTATCACAGAAGTTGAGTCTAGCAGCAGCAGTCATATGCGGTCGAAGTATTTAACCACCGGTTTGTCACAAGAGATTACAAATGTCATATTATCTTCCTCAGCTTCGAGTACTCAGAAACAGTATGTATCTTATTTAAATAAATGGATAGAATTTTGTCATGAGAGGGGGGTGGACAATACACATTCCGATATACCTATAATTCTTGAATTTTTGTATATGTTATACGAGTTTGGCCTTGGTTATAGTAGTATAAATTCGGCAAGGTCAGACTTATCTTTGCATTTGCCTAAGATTGATGGAATGACCATAGCTGTACATCCATTTGTCAATCGTTTTGTAAAGGGAGTCTCAAAGTTGAGGTCTCCTAAGCCTAGGTACAATTATATTTGGAATGTTGATGTAATGCTGAATTTATTTGAGAGTTGGCCCAGTAATGACAGTTTAAATATTAAGCAACTTACTTATAAATTAGTTTCATTGTTAGCAATTATAACTGCACATAGGATAGAAACATTAAGCTTTATGTCATTGAAAAACATTGTAATTGATAATAATGATTTAATTATTAAAATACCAAAGAATATAAAGACATCAAGGCCTGGTGTTACTCAACCATTGTTTCGACAGGGTCCTTACACTAATCCTAAGCTTTGTGTTGTGAGTATATACAATGAATATGTGCGAACGACATCAGAATATAGAAAGTATGATGAGTTGTTTTTAAGTTTACACAAGCCACATAAGCCGGTATCTAAAGACACAATAAGTGGGTGGTTAAAAGATTGTTTAATTATAGCCGGTGTTGATACAGAAATATTGAAAGGGCAATCATTTAGACATGCCTCTACCTCAAAAGCTAAGGGTTGTAGTATGTATGATATTTTTAGTAGAGTTGGTTGGTCACAAGGCTCTAAGACTTTTGGAAGATTTTATGATTGTCCCATAAGAGATAATGATACTTTTCAAGATAGTGTGTTAATATTATAAGAAAAATATTTTCAAAAATAAATTATTTCAAAATATAGGAGTTATATTTTGGCTTAGCTTTGAACAGCTTCGTATGTATTCTTTGTTCTACTTGGAGGTAACCGGAGTAAAACGAAGAATAATTGATAGTCAAACGAGACTTACCTGGAAGGTGACGTTTGACTGTAATTATTCGAAGTTTTATGAAGATCCGGAAAGTAGAAAAACCCGCCACATACCACCCATGTTTATTATTTGCATTTATTCTTGATAGTTACTTTTAAAAAACTAAATTTGAGAGAGCATGCGAGAGAGAGAGGAGGCAGAGAAAGTTTTAGCTCTGCGTTGAAGGACTCAAGACTGCCTTACCCGGGTAAGGGCTTCGTATGTATTCTTTGTTCTACTTTCCGGACCTTCATAAAACTTCGAACAATTACAGTCAAACGTCACCTTCCAGGTAAGTCTCGTTTGACTATCAATTATTATTGTAATGCCCTCACATTTACCAAAGGAGTGAAGATGAGGGATGACTTGAATAATTCGCATATACTTTTCACACACAAACACACACACGCAAACACAGAAGGAGGAGAATAAAGCACCTACACGTAACACACGATGAAATAAAAAAATATATATTCTAACAACAAATTATGCATTGGCAGATTTGAATTTGAAAGTCCATCAAAAGCACGGCAGATTTATTTACAAAAGTATCATTATTTTCAATTCCAAAAACATTATTTTCAAGTATTGTTTTACTGATTTGTGTGTTGTGTGCACAGTACAGTGTGTGTACCTAACTTCCGGATATTTCACTTGTATCTCAAGTAAATACATACTCTATATAGGTGGTTTCAAGGCGTAGACTCTTTTTCCATCTCCTAGTCTTCGATGAGATGAGAAGTGTCATTGAAAAAGCCTTTTCCTGCATCCGTATAGGATTCCCAATTGTACAGTCTCAAATACTAAGAAAAACTATTAAAGAGGATCCATTAAAGCAAACACACACACACACACACACACACAACTCTATCGGATGCCCATTATTGGCAACTGACAACATGGACTCCTTGCTACATCCCATTAACTTTTCTTCCAATCATTATATAATATACACAATATACACTCTCGGCTACTCTCCAACTTTTTTTTCTTCTCTCTCTCTTTCTCACACACACTCTCCCTCATCCCTATTCATTCCCCTAAAAAAGAAAAGAAAAAAAATTTGGACAAACAACGTCGACTACAACGTGTACAACCAGCTAATCAACAAAATACAATATACACAGTACACACTGTGTGTGAGTACACTACGCAGACAACAATCCTCTATTCCAATATTCTGAGCGTACTTGAAAATAATCATAAAAACCCACGGGATGGATGGATGGGTGTAGGAAACCACGTATATGTCCAATTCATTCATAATGCTCATTTACAAATAATCACATTGTTATTTTTTTTCAACTTCGTCCCTCTCTCTCTCTCTTTCCCTTCACATCATCTCCATTCAAATTTCCCTTGTCCAAGGAAATTGTCCGCATAATATATTATAAATATGTACGCAAAGTCAAGGGGATTGTCCAAACCAAAATGGAATGGACCAACTTTGAAAACATTGACTGATGGCAGTCCAATTTACTCACATGTAAAACTTGCGAGTGGGATAAAAAATTATATTACATCTCAAAGAGATAAAGAATTTACATCTTTTTTAAAAAAAATTATTCACAACAACAACTACAAAATACTCCCGTCGTCCCCTGCCACTCACTTTTGTATTTAAAGCGAGTCTCAAAATTTTCATCACTCACTCCATTCATCATCTAATTTTGATTCATCTCACCAACATATCTATTCAAATTTCAATCATCTTTCTTCTACTCATCATCATCATCACGAGGAGAGATGAAAGATAAGCTAAATCTACGAAAATTTCCGACACACACACACTCTCTCTGAAGGTGAAGGTTGTTCAGATTAAGATAACACTCCATGAAACGTAGTTTCATCCATAAGAAAGTGATTCTACGCATGCATAATAACATAACCTCACATGAAAATCAGCATTTTTATTGTGGTTCCAACGAATCCATCCCTCCATCCAAAGACTACCAAGTAATCAAAGCAAAGCAAAACCACAATAAAGGCCCAAGTTCCAAAGGACATGACATGAAAGCGAGAGAGTGGGAGAGTCAGTCAGCCACACAGTGAGAAGATGAGTCGAGTTTCAATCATAAACTATCCCCCCTAAAAAAACTCTTATCTCACAAATAAAGGGAAATATATCAAATCTCATAAATCCCGGATGACTGGACTACCAGACTCATCATCTCACCCTCGCCAGTAATTCAATACACATTACCCACACATAATCATTATACTAATGGACAGGTGTTGCATTTTAGGGTCACACATACAAACGCCTTGACAAAACTCTAACTTGTCTACTCTGCTTTATATATGGGCTCTACACATGCAGGCAGGCCAGGTAGTTCTAATGATACAGTTCGGGAAAGGTGAAACAACCTTCCCTTTGTTAACGACCCTTATAGGTTCAACCGCACCTGGGCGAAACACACTCTCTCTCACCACACACACACACCATCATCCCCACCACCACACAGTCAAACTGATAATTACGCAAGTTTGCAATGTCCAAGTTGCTTATTATTATCAAAAAAACCTCTCTCTCTCCCTTCATCACCTCAAAAATGCACTGCCAAAAAGCTGAATATCCATTCTATTCGTTAATGTCAAAGTCCATTAAGTTTAGTGGTACATATTTTAAAAGTCAAAGCCTTCCCTGACATTCCTCGTGAACTCGTCTCTCTCTCTGACCACGCATATAGTCAAAAAATGAGACAATTTCCATTTCACCTTCTAGCCATTTTCCCATTAACCATCAACTAACGACTTGATGACGACAACCGTCGTCCACCCCGACGCTGACGACGACGACAAGTCGCAATTAACTTTAAATAGGAAAAATACCTTCTAACAACTTAATGTCCCCCTCTCCACAATAGGTTCACAAATTGTGAGTCACAATGAGAGTACAATACATTCCATTGCACATTGTAACTGTACGTATTTGTATGTGGAGATTGAGATACCACACAAAAAAATATGGAGATTTATGAGTCCACACTATGGACAACAACAACAGTTCAACACAATGCATGGCGTATCTTTTGTGAAATAATATAATCATAATGCAGACAAAATAATGTGTGCACCCAACATCATAATATTTAAAAAAGAATTTTTACATGATTTAACAATTGTTGAATAATAGAATAATACTAAAAGAGGAGAGAGAGAGAGAGAGAAAAAAAAAACTTGTACAATTTATAATTCTATACTAGAGCAAACTCTCCATTGTCTCCATGAGAGAAAGAATGAGAGATAATCAAATAATTCTGAACTGACACACACACAAACACCCACATTCTTTTGAAACTGTCAAGAAATAATACAACATGATGAAACATGTGGGGTTGAACCCCGCATCTCACACATTACAAATTACAATCAACTACTACATATTTAACTAGGGAAAAAAGAGAAGACTGTTGCTGGAGCATAGTCATAAATAAATGGCATTCCAAATTCCATTGAACATTGCCATTCCTCCCTTAATGCAATGAGCTATAATCATAATACCTAAATCTACATAAAGTACTGGAGGCCTGCACATTACAAACACACACACACACACATATTAACAACTATTGTTCCACCTTGCCCTACAGCTGCTTACAAATTACCATAAGCTCCATACATATAAAAAAAGACTGGAGTATTTATTCCATGTGGGCCCTGGTCTTAGTCATTTAAGCCCACAACATATCATCTAGGTATGCAGTATGCACTTTGCAGTGTGTGCGTGTTTGTGTGCGCATTCTGTGTATGACAAGAAAGACTATTAAAGCACGCTCACACAACCCCCATTGTCGATAAGAAGAATTAATTATTCCCGTTAGTTAGTTTCTTTAACTAGAATTAAACTCCATCTGTAAAGTTGACTCTCAACTCAAATTTGCACAACAGTGAAAGAAGAGGTCCTCCGGACGGACAACAATCCACTCCCAACAAAGTCTACACAATTCAACAATGTGTACAGACATAGAGCCAAGAGGTACTGTGTGAGGGGGAACATGTAACGAACCACTAGACGACAGTAGGTTGGTTACAATACAAGATGATATGTTGGCCCCCGGCCCAAACCACAAAAACATGAGAAAAACATTAAAAGACCTTAGTCAGTCCTGTCCACAACCTCAAGACCAAGCGTACTTACATTGAATGGATGGATTGAGTGAAAAATTGTACTGTGTTTTTCTGTCCAACTCTACGTCTTCGTCTACATATACATGTACTTAGAACAGACATCCTGGAGCCTTTGATTTAATATATACTATTAATTCTGGAAATGCAACTTTTACAATTTCCCATTTTCTCCACATACACACTCACACTCATTGAGTACACAGTCAGAAGACACAAAACTTGGAGAGTCCCCAGTGCGAGTCACGACAACCGACTTATTTTCACTAAAACATCCTCGTTGCAACTTGCAACGCAATTACGACCCAACACAACAACACAGCACAAAGAATTGTTTGCATATTTCATCTGGTCCCTCCTTCCCTCCATACCCCCTCCACCCGGACACCACCAAACTTGTATCCTATTAATTAATTTTTAATCTAAAGTTTTCCTTCAACCAACACTCTCCCATCTGCATCTCCTCTCCTCCCCCTTGCGAATTGCAATACTTGAGACAAAGTAAATATGAATCTACTCTCTCCTCTTTTTCTCTCTGCACTTTGTAAATACAAGAAGGTACAACACATCCTGGCTCTCGGCTCTCTCTCTCTCTCTCTCGCTTGTCACTAATTCCCCATTTGAAACTTGACTATCGATTACATTCCCCCCGGTTTTTGGTTCAATTCAGGAAATTGCAAACAAAATCAAAATTCTCTGCTAACAACGCGCAAAAAGAACGTAGACCCAAAGAGGAGAGAGGAGAAAAGGGGAACAAGTTCAATGGTGCAGATCGGGTGAGTGTGTGTGTGAGTTAGTGAAAGAGCATTACATTACTCCGCTCCCAAATCGACTCTCTGTCACGGAACCAAATGAAATGACAAGCGAACCAAATGATTCCTCATTACAATGATTTACGATCACAATTAACGAACGACGAAGCCCCCATATCAATAATCAATAGTAATCCAAGGAGGAGGAGGAAGAGGAGGAATGATAGACTAGAAACTAGGCAGGAAAATCCATACACCATCACGTAATCAGACCGTCTGTGCTCATATAAAATAAAATTATGGGTTACGTTCATTTCATGGAACCATTTTAACGCTCTTTTTTTTAAAAAAAAGAAAACTACCTTTTACTTTACATTACACCATTCTGTCCAAGGAAACAAGTACAATTTTATAAACCCATTCAAAATGTCAGGATTTTTCTTCACACACACATCCACATCCACACTTTTGAGCACCCATTTTATTGACTTTTACAGTCACATTCATAGCGACACTAACACCCCATCATCCTTCCTCCTCCTCTTGACGTAGACCTGAATCCTGAATGAATGAAATGCGTTGAGTTGAGACGCACAAATCCATCCATCTTCATTCCCCTTCAGCTCAATACGTTTTCGTTTTCGACTCACTCATTCTTCGATCACTCTTTGTACTCGTTCGTGCAGGAAATTTCAAGTCGATCATCATAGCATGGCATGGAATGGCATTGCATGGGCTCTCTGACATGGGATGACGAGGCCTCTGCCACAAAATCCCATTTCTATTTGCGTTTTTCTTATCACCGTCTCCTTAAATTCTCCAAACTCGAATCATCCTCCTATCCTCCATCTACTCACTCTCACTCTACTTCAAGTCCCAACAACATCCTTACCTACCTACCTACCGCATTGTCCATCAAATAAAATTTAACTCACTTGCCATTTTCCACTGGGTGGTTAACAAGCATTTGATAAAAAATTAATTTTTTTATCACTCCAACACATCATCATATATCTTGATTATTACTCATAATTTGAGAGACAATGATAAGGATAGCTGAAGACCTATTGGCACACATTTAAGTCAATAATTATCAAAACATACTTGTTTCCTCCTCCCCCTCCCCCTCTTTCTCTTATCCTCTCCACAGTTCAGTGTGTGTACAGTGTACACACACGCACATGTAATGAGAACAGAAAATCAAAGTTTTAATAGCACTCCCTTCCATTCGATATTGGCTAATTAGCATGGTCAAGTCTGCATATATGAATTAATAATCATAATAATGGCTAATGGGTGTCAACTACTTCAAAAACCCACATTTTATCATCAAATCTGACCTCCCATGTACACACAGCACAGCTGGCTTGGTTTGAGTTGACAGTACACTGGCACTGTAGCCATATATGTAAACCACACACTAAATTTCCCTCACAACAACAAATAGTCAAAATCCACTGCCTGTCACAAACACACACATTTTATTCTTATCTTAAATGACAAAAAGTCACAGCCTCTATCTCTCTCCCTCTCTCATGATTTAGACAAGGTAAAAAAATACAAATTTCATATTTATTCCCTTTACCTTTAACAAATTTGTAAAGATCACGAATTTCGTCTCCAATCCTTACAAGCAGATACATAACATTGGTACACACCCAAGTAAGTACATTTTATCTGTACACCAGTATCATACAGTCAAGGAGAGGAAAAATTATGAATGGTAATACGTAGCTCAACAGAAAATAGAGAGAGAGAGACAGGGGGAATCCAATTAATTTATTATAATATTAAATCCAATACTTCTCATCTCTCATTTCCATGCCCTCGGAATCGAAAAAAATATAAATATTAATTCCTTTTTATAAAAATCCAGCCTACCGCATAAAAATCTCCATATCATCATATTATACCTAACAGTACATTGTACATTGACAGCAAGAGGCGCCGGAGGATTAAATAAATGAACAGTCTGACTGCACATCACATCAACCATTCAC
Source organism: Pygmarrhopalites habei (assembly GCA_009870185.1). Taxonomy (NCBI): domain Eukaryota; kingdom Metazoa; phylum Arthropoda; class Collembola; order Symphypleona; family Arrhopalitidae; genus Pygmarrhopalites; species Pygmarrhopalites habei. The sequence goes on along the minus strand of WJFB01000195.1, from coordinate 43,807 downwards.
ATCCACATCAAAAAAATGAATAAATACTAGGTCTCAATGTAAAAGTTTATTAATCTACCAGTAGTCAAGGATACTGGAGACATGCATTTCATCCGGCACAGAGAGAGAGTAGCAATGCAATTATTTTCAATTCGTCATCCTAAATATCAAAAAAGATTGGGATTGTCTTGATGAGATGTCCACATGGACATTCTAACTAGAGAGCGGCATGAAAAAAAACAAACTCACACACAAAGTCATATCCCATTTCTCTTTCTTCTGTTGACTCCTTCCAAATTACTACTTAATAAAGTAGTCCCTCTGATTAATACTGAAAAGACATCATCGGCCCATCGTGACGCACAATTCAATCATCATCTTGTCTCTCTCTCACAGACACATCTAGTTTATTTAGCCTCCTATTCTGCCATAATACTTGATTTTAAGTCACACACAAACACAGTATACAGTAAAGTAGGTGCTTCCCTGCTTGGAGCAGAACAAGAACAAATATTCGATTTTTTCCCTCTCTCTCCCTCCCTTTTTCTCAAGAGAAGAGGCTAACTGACTCTTTCCACTTTTCCATCAACCCTAATGTACAAAATAGGAATAAAACGCCGAGGGAAACAGGATTAGATGACTTAAACCGTGCAAATCGTCTTTTTATCCTGAATCTGAATGGAACTTTAAGAAGCCATTAGGCAGCGCCAGCTCCCATCTCATCTCTCATGATCCCATGCAGCCTAGGCAGAAAGGCAAGGCAAAAGGCTTACCCTTAAAAGCCATCAGACAAAACGTCAGCACAACAACAACTCGCTTACCTACCCTCAAAAACTTCTTTATGACCCACCGACATCAATTCAATCCTTCTTTCCTCTTCCTCTCTCTCTCCTCTCATTCCTTGTGTGTGTGTGAGTGTGCTGCGAGTCAACTACAACAACAGTTAGTCTTATTTATTCCCATGAATATGCATCTAATGTTTGTCTCGTTGTCTTCACTACACAAGTGAAGAGATGAACACTCAATATTCAATTCAGACTTGTAGAAGAGTGCTCTGTTGCATTTCGATATCAAAAGATACATGGATTGTATAATCAAAAAAACACAGAAAGAGTGTATCATGTACAAAACGGGGACGAGGATCATCTTTCTCTCTCACAAATTACTACGAGCTATCATTCCATCCATTCACTACTTATTGTGTGTGTGTTTGATTGTGTGTGAGAGTTGTTTAGGTAAACTATAATTTAAAAAAGGAATTGATGATGAGACCAAACTACAACTTGCCATTCTTCATGGCACGTCAATTGAACTGGGTACCTAATTGAATTCATTGCATGCATGTTATTAAATATCCTTTCACACACACACTCACATGAGAAATAAATATCCCTATCCTATCTTTATCAATTTCAATAAATCATGCAGATGCATGTGATAATCATCATCAAATTTTATTATTAAAACTATTGTTCAAAAACTGGTTACTAATTTTACACACTATAACTACAACAGACCCACACACATATTTATTCATTCTTTGGTCGTCTCCATTCAATTAAAGACCCAATGTCTACCACTTTATTGCTACTGTGCTCCTTCAGACAGACTAAAGTAGGTATACATATTTAAACAAGAGTAAAAGCCAATCGAAACAAGTACACACACCTTTTATTGCTTTGAGAGCTACTCAATTCCCTCTGCTGCTTGACTCAACTGTCAATACAATTCAAGCGTGCCGCGGTGACAATACAATTTTTTATTCATGAGTGTCTGTGTGTGTCTGCTTGTACATTAATGGTATATATGTGGGTCAACTAATTGAAATGGAATAATCCCCCAAAATTTAATTACTATCATCTGTTTCATTTCACCCTCCCAATCGTTATTAAAACAAACCCACCAAACAAAAAAGACTTGAGCCAATTTACAAAAAAAACTTATACAATGACACCTGCAAATTTTTTTCCCTCTCATCATCATTCCCTTGCAAAAAAAAGTACAGCAGTTCATTGGACAGGGCCTAGTATACAAGTAGGGCAAAAGAAAACTCTTCTTCTTCTAGGCCGGGTCAACATTGCATTCCTAATGATAATGATAAAACGACGTAAAAATTTCGTACAAGTAATTAAATGCAAAATATCTTTTCCCCTCTCTTCTTCTTCAGCTCATCCTCATCTTCATCATATCATATATAATGGAAATATTCCGTACAACAATCACATTATAGATTATAATCCTTTCGCTTATTCTACACATACATCATTATCATCTGCATTTTAATTTAAGCTTAAAGAGGAAAACAAAAGAACCTTTTAGTTTAAAAACTTTATCACACATCTACAATAATAAGCAGTCGGCAAAACTTTTGTACAATGGAACATAATCCTTCTCTTCCAATAAAAAAAAATTGCACAGCCTAAAGGATGAAAAGGGAAAAGTCAAAGAGAAATCTTCATTTCACAAGTTGAAATCAACACACATCTACATAACCTAGAGGAATAAATAGAATTCCTAGGGTTAGCATAACACGTGGTACAATTGTATATTTTTTCCCTATGTATTTACATTACAATGATATCAATGTTACCAATTGTCACACTATCATATAGACATACAGTGTCACACAGTATACATTTTGATTGGTATTTCCGGAAGGAAAGAAATATCCCTGTCTTGACACACGCACACACACAACCAAGAAACGTGAAAAAGACCAGTCCTCCCCTCTCCTAAAACTACAGAATGAGAATGAGGCAGAGAGGACAGAGGCTGTGTCATTCCTCCAAGTCTCATCCTAGAATATCAAAGGATGGCAAGATGAAATTTCACACCAACGTGAGTTCGCATTTCGTACAAGGCAAATAAGCTTACTCACCCTCTCTCTCTCTCTTTCTCTTGACAGAGACTGCGACCATCATGCAACTACACATTTTATTCTCTAGAGAGGTTACACAGAAGAGTGTCCTCCCTTTCCCCTCCTTCATACAATACTATCCAACACAAACTTACTTCCATCCTACTGCATTTCACATGATGAGGGAGAGAAGAAGAAGAGAGAGAAAGAGAGAAAACAACAAACATGAGAATCATTACTCGTACACAAAATAATAAAATGAAATTTGAGACGAATCATTGACTACTGACAAGAAGAGATGAGAGAGAAAGAAAAAAACTTTGTATTCATTTCATGAATGTTTACGTCACAAGATTCTCTCTTTCTCTATCCCTATTTCTGCAACTTACATAACAAAGTTCATGTTGGAACCAAACTTTTTACAAATAAAACTGAAACAAGAAGAAAAGATTGGGACAAGTCTCCTCTCCACACAATCGTCTTCCTTATATATACGTATCCCTTATATCTCCCTTCTTTCTCTCGTAAATTCCACCAACACATACTTAAGTATCCAAGTTATTTCATCTTCCTATCCTTCATCAACTTTCTCTGTGTGTGCCGTATATCACAAACCTTCCATAGAAGGCTAAGGCTACAGATAACATAGCGCCAAGGCTCGATGCATCAAACCGGATGGCACATGTAAAATGATACTTAACCAAAACATGAGCCAGTCCGTAATTCTTACCCCCCAAAAAACACAAGGGAGTGAAAGGAAGGAAGGAAAAGAGTTCACTTCTCTACAACATATAGAGATATTTCTTACTTTGTGTGTGTGTCAGTCTTCCCATCTCGGAGATATGGGATATAATAGATTGAAAGGAGAAAGAGAGAGAAAAACCGTCACTCAATCTCCAAAATGACAGTTTTACTTGGAAAGTCCATTTTCTCGAGTTATCACAAAATTCAACTCTCCCCCTCCTAAAAAAATTCATCTTCAATCCATCCATCTATTTGAGGCAGTCAAGTCAACCAGAGAGTCTTAGCAAATCAAGTCATATCAACAGGAATAATAAGACAAGAACCGAACCGTCCAAGATCCAACGTATTACCATCAGATCTAGTACACACACACTCACTCAGTACCTGGGAGGCAGACAGACAGTTACATGTAGGCACGACGAACAACAAGATGAGAGGAGAGGGAGTGAGGGAGGGAGAAAAAACCTGCCCAGCAAAAAAAATATATCTCAAACTCACTCCTCCAAAACCTATACCGTATTTCCTCTCACATACCCTGGGTCTCTCTCACAGCCAGGGTCTCCCATATAACCCGGGGGTCCTTCCATATAAATAGCATTAGAAGGGCCCCCGGGTTCTAGACCATTTTGGCAGTCAAAACGGATATAACCCGGGGGGTTATGTGAGAGGAAATACGGTACATCATGTCACAAGTCGTGCAGAAAAACAGGGAGGACTCTCCACATTAGTTATACACACCCAAAAAACTACAGGCATGTATGTGAGCAAAAGAGTGAGTGTGTACACTCTGGAATCCTTTCATACAAAAACCTTAAAGAAGAGAAGAGGACGACTATCAACATACGCAACTTTGACTGAGGAAAAAAAGACGTCGTAGATTCTTTTGCAGTCCTTGCGGACACAATCTCAATTCTAAAAAACAAGAAGACACAAGTCAAACTCTTTTCCTCTCTCTCTCCATTCTGCTCTGTTTGTACGTCCGATTGTACGCGCTCTCCATGTTTTTTTTACCTTTTCCTATCCCACATGACTATGACTTTTCCTTCTTTAATCTAAAGTTTGACTTCAGGATTCTTCTCTTTTTACGGTAGCAACCAGCCAGCCAGCGAGCACACGTCAGCCACAAAAAACTTTGTACCGCATACGTTTACACAACTACGAGTTACTCTACCGTCTCTACATACAATCTTCATCCTACACACACACACACACACATTTTTCCCCGACTCTCTCTTTCTACCCCATGATGCAATCACTATCTATCTAAACATACATCTTCTCTCTCCACTCTTTTTCTCTCTCATTCTCTATCTTCTGACCCCTAGACAAGACGATGACTGTGAGGACCGAGCAATTGAACATTTTTCCCTCTTTCCTTTCTCCACATACATAGCAGCATGCCTCCTTCATCTTCTTCTCCGTGATGCAATTCAATTCCTGCCCAACTCAGTCCCTCACAGCCCCCTCCACCATTTGCTAATAGAGAGGTATTTCTTATTCTACAACAGTACGGCTACAAGTAAAAAAAGCGGAGAGTGAAGAAGCGGAGGAGGAAAAGAAGCAACGGCAAGAAAACTCACCCACCACCAAGAAAGCCAAACCATCCAATTCGATTCCAATGAGTGGTGTCGGAGAGCAAGAGAGAAAGAGAAAAAGGAGAAAACTGAAACATGAGAATTTCTCCCTCCAACTAACTTTTTTTAACCATACTTAGCTCCAGCCAGTCAATACTGACTACGATTCTTCTCTTTCCATCAATGGAACCAGAAAAGTACACTCTGTCGCCAACTTTCCCCTTTCATAATAATATCCACATACTGCAGATTCCACAAGTACACGCACACACAAATACCTTCTTTATACATACACATGCGGTGTAAGTGTAGCAACGCATATTACTCGTAATATCGTACCTAGATTCTTTTTACGTATTCCCATTACAAGACCAATGAGCACATACACATCCTACAGATATCCTCCTCTTCCTCCACCACATATCCTTAACAGATCGCAAAGTTTTTTTCTCCCTCTTTTTGTCCCTGCATCTCCGCTCTCACTCTTTCCCTCATCTCTCTCTCTCTCTCCAACTCTCACTCATGCCAAATCCGGCTTACACGTCCACTTTACTCTTTTGGGATATTGCACTAAGTGCAATATCACATGAGCATACCATAACAATTTACAGAAATGAGAATCAAACTGCAAATAATGCTCCTCCTCCAACAATTTTTTCTTCTCTCTCTCTCTTTCTCTCTGCTTCTCTCTCAACTTTCTCATCTTTTATCTCTCACTCCACACACAAACACACGAGGGAAATTTTATCAATGGTCAAATATAAGCGGGATAAAGCAGAGGGTAACTCAAAGTGAAAGTGGTTCTACTTTCAGTTCACAACCATAGCATGACATTCCATCCCTTGATAAGACCTCGTCTAAGACTTTTGTACTAGAATTTTCACAAAGAATGAAAGCGAGAGAGAGAGAAATGGAGAGAACTACAAAATAATAGTAGTAGGACGAGGTTGGCTGGCTGGAACCGCTCCCATTCCATTTTCATCTTACATTTTCCCTCGCTCTTTCCCCCATCTCCTACTTTATACTTTACTCCAGCACAAACCAACTTTAGCCCTAGACGCTCCACAGCCTACACACCAAACACAGTACAGTACACAACACTGTCGTTCGTAGTAGAGAGTACGAAAGTCCCCCCTCCTCCGTACATATCTTCACAAAATGTATGTACTCCCACACACACACTCTCTCTCTTCTCTCTCCTATGTGTTATGTGTGCAGTCGCCTCTTTATTGATTTTTAGGGGAGGCTAGGAACAGAGGAGAGCATTCAACTCCGATCCTCAGTGCTCAAAATCTTCATCTATTCTCTAAGCCGTTGCTCGACAATACTACTTGCTCTCTCTCTCTTTCCTTCACACACACACACACAGATACACCTCCTTCTCAGCTCAAACCATGTATGCCATCATGCCATGCACATGCAACTCAGAGTCAGTGCTTCAAGCACATCTCTTCCTCTCCACAACGACGATTCCTTTATATATATGCCCCCAAAATATCACATCTTCATGGATCTTCACGTCTTCCTTCACTTTTTTCCCTCTCTTCTCTCTTCTTTCCACTCCTCCTTTCATCCTCATTTTTCCTTTTTCTTTTTCCTCCAACACTCACACAAACTCTGTCTCTCCCTCACTTCCCCACTTCACAAAAATCTTTCTATCCTTCCCTTTCGGGTCTCTCTCTTTCCCACTCTACTCCATCACAACTTTCCTAATCCGGGGAGGTTGGGAAAATCCAAAAAAAGAAAAAAAATTTCATCATGCAAGAAGCCTCTCTCTCTCTTGACAACTTTCCCCATTGCATTTTCCTATTAAAGATCAGCTACTAATAATCATCATAGTCATAGCGTAGTACTGTTACTCCACGACAGAAAGTCCATGTGTGTGCACTATACACACTTTATGGTCCAAGAGTCACCCCGGGAAAAAAAATTCAACGTCTGACAACACAAATAAATCCCGACTTTCAAGAGGGGGAGAGGGAGAAAGGAGACAAGGGGGATGAGCCTGAACATTCTTGCTTATTACATCCCATATTCCGTGGCTTTGGACTTAATCATCTATACCCCAAAATAATATTAGTCTCTCTGTCACTCTCCACCCCCTCCTCTTATGCTACTGTCTCCTCCTCCCTCTTTATTAGAAGACTCTTCATTTGACTCAGTTTCGATGGAGTAATGCAGGAAATGTTTGTAGTGAATCCTCACGCTTCATGTGATTTTACAATCTTCCCCCCGTTTCCTTGGCAATTTCTCTTTTCCCTCTCCCTTTCCCTCTCTGTCATACACACACACATTGAATGTATGTGTACAATATCAACAGAGACACTCACTAAAAACATAACTCCAATAGGACCATCATACGGCTCATTTAGGGTGGCCATATAGTAATATCTTATTACGTCATCCTCACACTTCCATGTGCTGCTCGACTATGAATGTGACATCCTGGGATGACTCAACAAGGAATGTAATACAAAATGAAAGAAAGAAAAATGTTTCTCTGTAAAAGGTCTCCTCTACATAGTACAATGTCAATGGAAAAGTGTCTGTCACAAAAGCCTACTGTTGATAAAGAAACAAATTTAGAGAGAGATAGGGAGAGAGAGTGGGGTGTAAAATAAAATTAGAGAATCCAAATTTAAATGGGTGTCACTATACAGAAGGAGGGCGAGGGAGAGAAAAGACAGCATGTGAAAATGGAGTTTCCTCAAGCAACTTTCACCAAGTTGAGACTCTCTCCTTCCTTCTCCAAGCACATTGTCAAGTGTCTGTGAAAGAGAGAGTGAGGGTGAAAGATAGGAGAGAGATAGGCTATTCAATGAATAAGTGCAACTAGGAGACTGCTGCTGTGGATATTTCCAGACCCCAAGAGTTCCCCCTCCTTCTTCCCTGTCTCCTCAACCCGACAAAACTTTGAGAGAGAACAGATAAAACGACAATTCATGGATTCACCCTCCCCTCATTTTCATCGTCATCGTTTCAAAACTACTAGTGAAGGAGAGGAGAGAGAGGAACATCCCTCCGTGGATCCACAGAACAGAGGGAAGCCGAGAGAGAGACAGAAAGGGAAGAGTAGAAGACGAGGGAGGTAATAACTCACTTTGTACACATTTTTACAGGGGGTGTCTTGACAGAGCAGAGGGATCACGAGCGACCAAATCACCAATTACGTATTCATCAAGTTTCGATACGAACGAATGATGATCTCATCTTCAAATCTGCATTTCTACACTCACTTCCACGGATGTCGATGTCGGCAATAATGAATATTGAACCCTAATATGAACCCATACAAGAAGCTTAGAGTTTACCTCCCTTTTTCTCTCAATATATGTGTGTGTGAAAGAGAGGGACTGTAGACATAGAGTCAACTCTACCCGCAGCATCCTCCTTTCTATACACTTTCATATATTTACTCTCCGAGTAAACGTATGTGTGTGTGTGTGTGGCAGAAGGAGAAGAGAAGAAGATCCAATATATTCAATTCAATCTTTCAACTCTATGGTTCTCTTCCCTACCAGCATACGAACAACATGACATGACATGCCCCTTGGCTTCTAAAACTTCGACTTCAACTTCATATCTTCTCTCTCTTTCTCTCTCTCTCTTACTCAGATCTAGAGTAAAGTACATAAAACTTGGACTCATGGAAATGGATCGATGGCAGCTAATAAAACAAGCCGATCTTTGAATGCCAATGAATGGATGCAAATGCCAACTCTGACTGTTCTCAACTATGGCGCATGGTTATGTTTCGCTTTACTCTTCTTCTCCTCCTTCTCCTCTTTTGTAACTCTAGTTGTATACAATTCCAAACGACCAACTTTGAAAGCATAAGTCTTCGGCAGTTGGTAGTCACGGTGTAACTTGAAAAAAAAGAAACAAGAAGCATATATTTACAGGATATTATGGAAAAACCAACATAACACACACACACACCCCGTCACCGTCACTTCCATATACACGGACTATAGAGAGAACCTCAGCACAGTACAGAAGCATACACACCAGACACACGAACGGATAAAAATTCCAACGGTTAGATTTATGCATCCATAATCCATACACCCACATGTACTCTCCTCCCTACAGCACACACACACACTCACCCTCTGACTCCTTAGTCAGTTGAGTGTACATACCAACGCATCGATTTCCTCTCTCCCCTCCTATTTGCACTAAAGCAGGGTACAGGTGTAAAATAAAATAGCAGTACTATTAACTCATACTTCTAACCGCTCCCTCCATTCTGTCATATCCAAACTGTGCCCTCATATAAAACACACACACACTGTTACTCTCTCACTCCCTCTCTTCTATTACTTATGTAGTTCATTAATGCGCGTATGCCCTTAATTTTTCAACGGAACTGCCACCCGCGATCGATCCACAATTCAAGCACCCGAAAAAACACGGTTTTCAAACACAAAAACTTACTGCTCTCAGGCTTTAACAACCATACCAGCATCATCAACAAAACCAGCAGAAAACAGAGGAGAGAGAAAGAGACTCTCACGCCAGAACAATTACGGCCACTGAACAGTGACAATGCAAACCGATGAGAATAACAACACATGCATGACACAATGATGCTATACATACCTGTATTCCCTATCTAATACGTATTTCCAGACCAACACGATATGACCCTTCCGTTCGAAATGTTGTTATTATTATTTGTAGAAACAGAAACAAACGATGTACAGCAACTCAGAAATTACACTCCGAGCATCTCTCTCTCTCTCTCCTACTCAATCTAGTGAAACATAAACTGTTAATGGAAACACAGCAACTTCCCCCAATATGTAGTCAGCACCAACAAACACACACACACACACGCAGGAACGTTGCATTTATTCCATCCAAACCCAAACAGACACACACCCTAGGAACAAGAATCAAAAGAACCCAATCATACTGTATGATAATAATAATAATTTTGTTTTGTGACTCGTATGACATACGAAGAGTCATCATCCTCCTCATCCCCTCCCTACTCTCTCGGCATCTGGAATGAAAACCTTGTTTACTCCCAGTCCTCGCCTCCTCTTCCTCTACCTCCGCCTCTGCTACTGTCTAGGCAGTGGGGCGAGAAAGACAATAACTTCCTATCGAGACAAGTCATTTATGACACAACACTCATATTCATTGAATGTACTGCATGAATAGCCAGGTAAAGTATTAAATTTAAAACACAAGTGGATTCTGTCCTCCTCCTTCGCCTCCAACGGAATGATGACGAGGACGACACGCAAACCTATTATACACGCAGTTCCGGTTGAGATGTACAGGGCAATCGTTACAAAAGCCTTTTGCTCTCAACCTTCTCCTCTAGTTTTCTCGACACTCCAATATAATAGCCATCCTCCTTCACTTTGCTGTGTGTCCCGTGTCCCACACGATTGTGTGTGTTGGTAAACAGACTATTCATTCCACTATACAACATAGCGACTAGGAGAAATGAAACGTGCACTTAAGTTTGATAACTCCGAAAAGCATCCTGCTCCACACTTTAAATTGTCAACGTAAACTTTCATTATGATATAACTATTACCGGTTGTTCCTGAAAAAGGCAGCTTGTCATAGCTCTCTCACTCTCTCCCTACTCCCCCGCTACAAGCCAACAAGCTACTACTACACACCGACTTGTCTTTGTAAGGAGACTTGAAATTTATGATAAATTCAAAAGGCAACTACAAACTCTTACTACCGTGTAGCTATGATGTTTTCGTGGCCAGAGTGTGATGGTGAGGGTGGCTCACTGAGAACCTCTCACTGAAATTATGTATAGCTATGTACTAAAATATTTTGTACACACGCAGTACACTACACACACAAACCTCTCTCTCTCTCCTGCTCAAGATTAATTTTTGATGACATCCCGTCAACAACTATCCACAAGGAAACACATCTTCTTTGGCTCAAAAACTTCTTACGCGTCTACCTTTTCATCATCCAAAACCACCCTTGAAAACCACCACCACTTAATTACAACAACTTTCGCCGCCTAGATTTTGACTTGTCTCAACATTAAGAACACTCTTGACAGCCTCCCTCACCATCTCTCTCTCTCTTTAGTCCGTGGACACAATAAACTGTCCTCTCCCTTTCCGTCTCTTGGTCGACTTGACAAATATTCTTGGACTCAACTTTGTCATTAACAGAGAAAATTTCACTAGACACAAAAGATATATCATACTTGGCCATACCATATACAATAATAACAACAACAACAATTTTCTCCGTCATCCCTATCCCTATCCGTACTTAATACAAAACTGTTTGTCATATTTTAACGTCTTAAACCCTCAAATTTTGTTTTTACAACTCACAACATACACACAATATATTTACAATAGTGAAACCTGAGCTAAGCCATGACTCTTACCCATTTAATTTCACAAAACAAAAAAAGGTATGCAAAAAATATTGTACTTAAAGGCATATAGCTCTCTCTTCTACTCTAACAAATGTAGTGGTAACCCTCTTGTCTCTCTGTCACTTAGAGAGAGAGAGTGTGTGTGTGTTTAGGGGATAGGATATTACTAGAAGACTTTATGGAATTTCCATTTTTTTTAAAAAAAGCCATTCCACGATGCGCTAACAAAATTATGTACCTTCTCTCTATCTAACACACACAATATGTATACTTGGTGTCCAATTCTAAATTTCCCCACTCTGAAAACATTCATTTGTCTTTCAAACGTCACCCTATGAACACGTACTATGTTCTCCACCATCTCCACCAGAACCATGGCTGAAAGTTTATACCATTGCTTACTTAGTGGAATAGGGTTAAAGACGCAAATACCAACAGATTTTGACATGGCAGACTCATAAAAGCTTTCGAGTTTACATAGTCAAAGTGTCATCATCATATATCAACTTACCTTCCTCCCTGGTGACTACAACATTCCTATTTATTTCACATTTTACTAGATGGAACTAAAAGAATCCTCACTGCATGCTAAATATTCCATCCTCCTCTCCCCCCTTCTCTCACACATCCTCCTCCTCACCAAAAAGGACAAACCAACATAAATATCTCAACGAACCATTGTAAAGATTGTAAAAATTACATGGTAAATTGCAAACGGCTAACGTTCCCTAGTTCAACAGCTAACGTTAAAAAAAGTCAAAGAGGACGACAGGAGGACAAAGATTCAAAGGCACTCAAGTTTAACAATCCTCACGTCTCCTCCTCCCCATCACAATCACCAGATAAAACAAAATACATGGAAAAAACGGAGAGGTAGAAAGACCTCTTCTGGTTTAATTTATCCTCTTTTATTGTTTCAAAAACATTACAAACCAATATTCAAATATCCGATACGAACACAGTACACACACATGAATAAAATACTCTAGTCTATCTATAAACCAAGCTCTTCCTCTGTATTCTTCCTTTTGTGAGTCAACGTACCATCAATTTTTCCCTCTCTTTCATTTACCCCTTTTGTTTCGTTGAGTGTGTGTGTGTGGTTGTCTGAGTGAAATGAAGGTGTATGGCAAAAGGCAAAATTTGAACCACCTCCTTGACTAATCTTTACATTTGTATACAGCGTCAAGTTTTTTCTCTCTCTAAATCTTGATTTTAATCTATGTAACGTCTTCCCTTTATTCTACCTACAGTCAGTCAAGTCTTAATGGTGGTGCAATAATACAATAATGTTCTCTCTCTCTCTCTTCAATTTGAAGGTAAAGGAGCACGTAAAACAAATGTAATTACATATTATACTCTGCCCTGCCCTAACTTTATGCTAACATTCTTATTCTCAGTCTGTCTGTGTGTGTTTCTGTACTCCGTGTGTGTGTGTACTGTGTACAATTGTGTTATGTAGATCTACGTTCTCAAATTTTCATTACAAACGAAACAGTCCGCGTAAATGTTACACAGGACATACTATGCAATCCTTTACTTGCTCCGTAACTTGTTTTCATCTCATAAAAACACAGAAGAGACAAACACAGAGAGCGAGAGGGAGAAAACCAGATGCAATTACGATCAAATTTTGTACTTTTGCACATACAGAATGGGATCAAGTCATTCCGGACATCATCATCATCATCATATTCGACACTCAATCAGCATTCCGTGAGCCCAACATCAAAATGCGATGCAAAATTTTAAGGTTTCAGGACATGCACCTGCACCAACTTACACTTAAACACAAACAGACACACAGTATACACAGTACAAAACTGACTGACTTCAGTCCCTCTACGGCTACACCATATGATACACCAGTTCAATATACCATAGATAACCAACCATAGTACCAGACCAGAAGACAACGCCTCAACTATTTATCTATTCTACATTGTGGAGGAAATAGTAATGGTGCTAGAGGTAAGACACACACACACAAACAAACATCAACACAACATATTTTAATATATGCCATAAAACCGGGATAACCAGCTACAATATCAACTACTAATTCTAAATTCTATCCCACAGTCTAACCATCCTTTGACTGTGCAATACTTACCAAAAAATATTTATGTGTGTTGTAACCTACAATTTGAAAGGTTCTTTCATTCATAACCTGCCAGAATGATATCCACTGAATGAAAATCCATTCAACCCCACACAATACTCCTCCAGTCAATTGCATCTTCCATCTTCCAAAAAAGAAATGAAGAAGAAGACACAAAAACTACTTGTACTCTTCCATAATAAGTGTCATTAAACATCACATGAATGAATGAATGAATGTTTTAAGTGAAACCAAGTGTCTCGCCACACACACACAACGTAAAGAGAGGAATTTTACTCTTGGTCTTACAGTCTACTGAATAAAGCTGTATCTCTTTTACAAAATAAAATTCATTATACATCCTTACGTACACATATTTACATACATATTCTTCATCTCTCTGACTTATACAACAAGTTATGAGATTCTTAATAGTTTCCACGCCAAATTATTCCTCTCCGGCCAATTTCCTCAGTTCAAACGACTATATTATGTCAAACAAGAAAATAACGAAGCTCAACCAACACACTTTGTATCTATTCACTGTCCATGACATTAGTGTTGAAAAGTACATAGCTACCTGGTTCCTACCCTTGACTTGGTCCAACTTGTCGTGAAATAATTTGAGAATAATATTTCAAACTCTCGTCTCACTCATCCGAACATAAAACATTACAATGTATGTAAAAGAAAGGAAGGGATGAGGAGGGGGAAAACTCCCAAGTCATGCTAACAGCTTTATTTTCAAAAAATTTTTATTCATGGTCAACGACTCAACGGCTCTGTTCACAAAACAACAGCAAATAGCAATCTCTGGACACCAAACCAAGTATTCATTATATAACATCCTATTGTACTGTATAACATCATTCTGCACACTTGCTTTTCCTAATCAAAAGTTTTACCTCTCCTCCTCCTACTACAGTGACGTGAATGTTGTGAGTCAATTTACGTTCAAAATTACAAAAAGAAGAACGTCAAATACAAAAACTCCCATTCATTCATTATTCATTAAGAAAGGAGTAAACTGTTCATGTAATGTCAATTACGACCACGATCAAGATCACAGTTACACACACACACACACACAAACGCACAAAGTTGAATTACATGACTCAGTGTCCGTGTAATATGAACACTTCGTTATCTTTGTGCATTGTATACAATAATATGATCACAGTGATCATTCCACATCCGGGATTTCTTCTTCCTCCTCCTCCTCCTCCTCCTCTGCCAATTCCGTCATATATACATACAGGACGATGACGATGGGCTAGTTTACCCAACCTCCATGAAACTAAACAATATTCTCCGTACATGTGTGTGTGTCCCTCCATAATAGTCTATTGTATCATTTGTTTACTATCATCTATTTATTTATGCCTATATTTGTCCTCCAACCAAAATCAACTCTCTACACCAAAAATAATACCTACACGTAGTACAATTGTGTGTGCGTGTATGTGTGTGGTGGTCCCTCCTCGGTCAATTCGTCATGCCGGATTTTTCCAACATCATTAGCTCTAACTCTCTCTCTCCCTGTGTTCTGGGTGTGTGTCTGACGTCTCTAATTCCAATTGTCTGTTTGTGCACAAGCTTAATACGACCCTGATTTTCCGAAAAGCACACCAGACCATCATCATCATCCATCCAACATAAGACACACTAAGTCTCCTCCTTCACATGTAACAATACAATAGTGATCCTCCTCCCTCGTCCTCGTCCTCATCCTCCTCTACTTTTTCCCCTTTTGCCATCCTCATCAACATCCGATTTTGAACTCTCTTGCAGTCCTCCCTCTTATGTATGTAATTACGTCATGTAACATCAAACTATAGTCCACAATGCTAATTACAGAGTGATGATTCTCTGCACGTACTATATATATATAGCTGTGTACTGTATGTGGGTATATATATTCCACATCAGCACATCCACTTGATACATTGTCGATTGTCTGCCGAGCGCTGAGAATATCGTTAAAACTAGCTTACCCATCATCCTTCACTTTGAGTCTAGGTCTACATGGTAAAACGTAGGATTCCTCTCTCTCTCTCTCTCCTTGTTTGTAATAAATTCTGAACGTAAAATAATGTGAGTTTTATATCTACATACTAGAGAAAAGAGGACTATGGTGCGTAGTAGCATTGTGTATACCAAACAAAGGGAGAGTAAAAAAATCCAAACTCAAGCTTCACCCCCTTAAGGCAATGCCATTATTAATCCAAGTTACAAGTCAGCAAATTAGATAATGAGGGGAAGGGAAAATCTTTGTGTAACCTGGGAAATAACCAATTCGCAGCATTCAAACCAATGACGATGATTTAATGAGCATGTATGTACATCCCCATGGATTGGAACATAATACAAAAGGATATACGCAATGAATCTGAGAACCCCAAAGAGTTCATTCAAAATACTCGAATGAGTTCTAACACATCCACACAAACACACAAAGTCCGCCGGATTTTACGGCTAACCCCCGTAATATAATCTAACACAAAGTCAGCTTTTACTGTGACTGTATGACTCTTTCTCTAGATATAAACTCTCTCCCTCACTCTCTCTGCAGTGATAGATAGATTATATAAATTTACAGCAGTACGCACCACCACACATAAACGTCCTCAGACATGGAAAAAAGGGAAAAACTGACGCATGGCCCAACTATTTTCTACTAGGGCCATAGCTCATATCGCAATGAATCATAACACTTGGAACACATTGGTAGGCATTGTTGCACTGGCGGCAGCCTATTGTATTTTCAACCAATTAAAGTATAAAATATTCTAGCTACTATTGCACCCAAGTGAGATAGTCCCTTGTAATAGAGGGGATGAAAGAGGAGGGATGCTGACAAAGAGATATCCCTTCATTATTGCATCGTCCTTGGAATATCATGAAATAATTTCCCTCAGCCCCTACAGACAATCATATTTCAGATTATAATATTATGGAGATTCCCAATCCCAGGAGACCAAGTTCAGCGATAGAAAAATTAAATCCACCAACTTTTCCCTGCCACTCTTTCTCACCCCTCTATCCCTCCCTGCCCCTTCCCCCTCTACGCGGTCTCCATAGATCAATAGATGTTTAATGTCCATCACTCCACACGATCATCTAATATCCTCCCTCCTCCCTCACTCACTATATGACCGTCTGTCCTGTAACTTGACATTCGATTGTTATTTGTTAAGTGAACACACCTTAATGATGCTCATTTTCCCAATCCTATTTACATTCTATTAAATATACGCTCACTCACTCATCATATCTAAAAATCCATACTCCCTGACACAATAAAGTAAAGTGAGTGGAAGGGAACAAGTACGGAACAAGTAAACATTTTTACCATCATTTATACTAACCAAGCAACAAATAATGAAATGAATCCATAGAACCAACCCTTTTTACTCCAAACTCCAAGGTAGTCACTACAAGAAGTAGTAGTAGGTAACCAACCACAAGTCATATATTACATGAAATGTACGAGTCACCAGCAGAAACAAACACACACACAAGGTAAGACTTACTATTCTTCCCCACCACACACTACAACACACACTACAAATGCAGATGTACTCAAAAAGAAAGAACAACATATGTACATTGGACCACAAGAACACTACAACAAGAAACTGCAAAACTTTACATGATTACTACCATACATCTCTCTTCCCTCGTGTGCTCTCTCTCTTCTCTAGTAATCTAATGTCTCACGTTCAACCCGGCACAGTACGTCGTCATAACTTTAAGATGGGCATAATATTTTCAGCCACCAAGATATCACGTAGAAATAAAACTCTCGATCCTCTTTCTCTTCTACTTCTCCTAGCCAAGTACCCAGGCTGGGAGGCAAGTATACAACACACACACGTCAACAGTCTCTGAATCATAAGAAACCAAGAGAACCAAAAGGAGTTGGACAGGAAGGAAATAAAAAAAATTACGCACTCTACATGTATCCCATCCCATCCCTCTACATCATTGTGTGTGTGTGAAGTGCTTCTAAATCCAGTGTGTATGTGTATGCAAAGCCAGTTAAATGACTCAGGTACAACCAAGTTCAGCAACCTACAATAGCCCTGTTATGTCTCCTCTTTCCCTCTCACCAACAACAACAGTCTCTCTCCCTCTCTTTCTCTCTGATTTGTTTCTGGTACTGCAAAATGCCAAACCCTAACTTTACACACACACGTATACCTCACAACAGCCCAAGTTTCCTCTCTCTATTACTTTTACAAACTACTCTATTTCTGCAAGGCATGCCCCTACCTACATGTATAACAAGATATTGGATGAGATAGAATAACAAAGTGAGACATAATAGAGAGGAGAGGGAGAGAGAACGAACGATAATCCAGAACGTAGCACAAATTTATACAAGTCGTTTAATTTTTCACGTCGTGACTACGTATAACTTGAGTAAACTGTAAACTACATACACGCACACTCACACACACACACAATATAATATTGTTTTCTCAATATAACGATAAAGACGAGGATTGACGAGTCGCTACCCAAAAAGACAGTCAACAGCTATCATGATGATGAGCTTTAGACTCAATCTTTCAAAAAGGAAAAAAATAACGTGATTCTTTTAACTAGTAATTTAAACCCAACGAGATGGAGAGTTGGAATGAGAAGTGAGAGGAGAAGGAAATGAATTTTTTCCTCAACCAAATATACACAGATAGAGACAAAAAAAATCATATAGACAGATATATCTAAAATCTATATTTATCACTAAAAAAATTCCGCTCATTCTTATTTAATAAGTTACGATGAAATCAACAATTCAATCTCTCCTACTGACAACCAGCCTCCTCCTCCTCAACCATTTTCCTACACCTCCGCCGAGTGAAAAATATCTTATTAAAAATAATACAACGAAGATTCTTCCTCCACCTCTTTCTTCTGTCTATATTATATCTTATGGATAGACAGAGAGAGATGTATGGATGAATGAAACGAATATGATTCATCCCACTTGCGCCCTTGCAACTATTATTTTTTAGAAAAAAAAATATGTACACTTGGGCAGCTATTGACTTTAAAAGACCGACGCTCAATTCAAAAGCTTGAAAAAAAGTTTTTCCTCTATCTCCTCTCTCTTCTATATCTGTGTTGGAGGAATGTCACTTCCACTACCACCACACACACTTCCACTTCCTCATCCTCGTAAAATAACATTTGCAACTCATCTCACTCTCTCACTCCCTCCAACAAAACTCTGACACACGAACGACCGAATAAAATTTCCTTGCCCTCACATTTCCCACAAAATGACGCATATATAATGTGTGAATAATAATAATACACTCCTTGAGATACGATGAAATTTTTCGTCCACATCTCTCTCCTCCTCCCCTTCCTCCTCACCCTCAGAATACAGTACACAAATTTCCCTGCTAAAACTTTCATATACTTTAATCGTCAAGTCATCAGAGACGGCATCATACATAGACCGAATCAAATTACGAAAAGAGACACAACCACATGAACTTCCTTCTTGCTGTGTTCCTTATGTGTACTCCATCCGACCATGTGCATGCATACCTTATACAACTTTGTACTTTTTCATCCCCACCACCACCATCTTAACAAGAAGATTCCTTGCTGTGATGACCAAGGATACAGTCACTGCAGTGTTTATTAGAGAGAGAGAGAGAAGAAAAGGACAATACAAAATTAAATGTAGATGCCGATTCTTTGAGGAATTATTCATGATTTTTCAACGCATTTTTTAAAGAAACGAATTTTGCGTGTGTGTGGCAGACTGTGAGACAGCGTCAGGCCAAGTATTGTAATGTACGGCCCATCTCATCTCAAATTCTCATATACATGCTCAGCACAGAGTCTGTTTTGCGGATGGTGTGTGTGAGAGAGTGAAAGAGTGAGTGAGTGTGTTGGGAACCCCATTTTGAAATTCAAAGCCAGCCACAGCGTGGAAATGTATTGGAGTCAAAAGCAAACCATGCAGAATACAATAAGAGAGAGGCAAACGGTTCCATCGAAATCAGCAGAAAAATCCCCGTATGTCATCTCAGCATGTAATGCTGTGTATAGTTTATGTGAAGGGGACTTTTACACTTACACTTGCTACATGTACAAATAAATGCGAACACAATGAAAATAATATATATGTATTAAAAGAAGTATCCAATGCTTACTGTACAATATACCATATAAAATCATGTGTAGAAAAAGACGACAGAGTCTAACCGGGCATCCCAATCTGTACATACATGTATTAGATTCCAGACTGAATTCGTGGAGGGGGGTTATATGTAAGATAGACTGAGATATATTTTCATATCCCCTCCCTCCTTTCCTTGACAAAGATACTGTGTACACTTATGTACGAGTTCTGGAGCCTTAATGTTAGTAGTGAAAGTGAATTATTTCGTACGGTTTTTTTTCTTTCACGCTCCACACACTCACTCAGTGACTCAGTGTACATAGTACTGTTCAACGTAGGGAAAACCCCCGAAGCACCTCATCTGATACCATTTGACATGAACACCTTTCCAGGAAAGAAGTAAGAAATACACATACCCACCCAAGTACACACACAAGGAGGGAATCCATGCGGGCACCAAGCAGTCTGCTATGTACTACTATCTGCATTTTATCCAGCTGAAATTTGGGTTTCCATTGCTCTGCACATCACATCCACGCTTTGATGCACTCTCACTCACTCACTCTCTCCTCCTGACTCTTCTCTCTTTCTCTTTCTCTGAGTCATTCGGAAAAAGCCTGTATTTTAGGGTTCATCACATCTTTTGCTCTTTCCATTTCTGTTGCTGCTGCGCCATTTCCTTGTATTTCCTTCGGCTTCTACTAACATGCTTCAGTCGCATCGTAGCGGGAGTCGGATGGTACACACACTTACAACACACACACTTACAACACACACAATAGACACACAAAGCGCGACACGTACATGTGACCAGGGAGTGAGAGAGACAATATTTGACGAGTCAGCTTCCCTTGGGTAGAGAGTCACACTAGCACACACCATATTTAGAAAGACATTGCATTATTATTAAAACGAAATGTCATGCACATCTCTCCCTCCACTTCGTCATTTCATCCCTCCTTGTCCTTCTCCTTCTCCTATTATATCCCTCCGTCTAGAATATTACCCTCAAAAAGTCCGAGTTCAGAGTAGGATCATCTCTTCATTTCATATTACCTTAACTTCTTTAGTCAAGGTCCTCGGCATCTCCTCGTATTTTTTTCAAAAAAAAAAAACTAGAAAGAGAGATGAGCTTAGAGGAAACCTAATCTATTCTGTCCAACACAAACAACACACTATCATACAAACAGAGACAGAGAGAGTAAAAAAAGAAAATTGTTTCTCTACTTTCTTGTACGGACAAAAAAATGTAGACGGAGAATTTTGAGAAGTACTGAGAGTAGTGGGACGGTGTGCATAGGAGGATCATCATTCGTCTATGTAGCATGAAATAATAGTTTTACAAAAATAAAATAAATATGATGCTGAAATAAGGACATGTCATACCCAGTTTCATTTCTCATACTTACACTAAGCATGCTTTATTATTCTATACATACACACACACGACACACGTTATACCTCTTCCACTTTTTACTATTCCCCCCCCCTCACTCACTCACTCTCACACACATCAGATCATAATAAGGGGACCATAATAATATAAAATGTAAAAATACATACTAAAGCCCATCAAGATGAAACCTAGGGAAGAAGGGGAGACAGAGGGAAAAAATGGTTGAAATGAAGACGATGGATGCGATGTAGAAAAGATGATGACTTCTCTACACATCTCTCTCCCTCTTTATACCTGGCCTGGCCTTCCCTTCTTTGACTCAAAAAAGAAGACGACGACGACGCTTACCCTGTTCAATCTAACCTTCAGACAAGAAGAGAGAGAGAGGAGGTAGGGATGACAAAAAAAGATTTGCCATTGTGTTACAAACCTAATAATAATGAAATAGTTTCTTCCTTGCTGGGGACAATATGACTCCAGCCTAGACTGTATGAAATATGGCGAAAGTTTCTCTCTCCTTCTCTCAACTTGTAAGTGTAATGACATGAAAGGGTTTTTGGGTATCGTACATTATATCTCACGACACACATACATTCCCATTCTCATCCTAACCTATCTACTTACGGTACGCACTCACACACTCGCACACACACACTGGGGACTCTTAAGTGCAAGTGTAGTTTAATTAAATGTGTGGTAACTTCTGGTACTTCTCTTCATTGGCTCTTATTTCAACCCCCTACACACTGCACACAATACTCATACATATAATTCACCACAAGTATGACAACACACAATATTTTTTAAAAACCATCTCACATGTCACATGTCTTGTCGATATTATGTCTTGTTCAGACCACTACATACTATGTAGTACATAGTACACACCACACACAAACATTCTACCCACCTCCTAGCCTTGCCATCTATGCTCCTTGTCAGGGTCTCTCTCTCTCTCTTCTCCTCCTTATACTTGTCTCCTCCAAATTTATTATACGCACATAATGAACATTGAAGCAAATAAACATAAATATGTCCGGCAGAAATAATCAGCGGATGACAACAAGGAAGTTTGGTCGCTATACTACATATCCCACAACTAAATATGGACAGTAGACTCTTTTTGTGTATAAAACCAAAAGTAACTGGAGCGGATGCTTCGATGCTCCTAGTACAAGATTAGATGGGACAGGAGGAGGAGAGCAGTGCACTAACATTTAATGTATATATCTATAGATGTGTCTATACAACAAACAGTCATTACGTATTAATGGTCATAGTATTTACATTCCCTACTATGGACAGTATAGTACAGTCCACCCTTATTATTATTTCCAACTGGGAAACCACAAACTCAAATTACGATTAACCATCCCTCTCTTCTCCTCCTCCTCCCCCGTCGTCCTTCCATCAAGTAATCATTTACACTGAACAGGTCTGAACTTCCAAACCTACATGATTAAATTATAGCATTTAGGTTTCTGCCGACAAACTCCAACTCCACCATCAACATACACATTGTACATATAGTTTGTAGTTGGTCAGCAAAACTCTCCCTCTCTCTTGCTCGTGGTTCGATCCTCATCCTCATCTACGCAACCTTCTCTCTCTCTCTCTCTCTATTTGAACACCCGAATCAATGGATGGTCATCCATTGAATATATTCTGAGACGAGGACTAGTTGAATAGAATCGTAACGAACAACAAAGATTACACGTACACGTATATTACTGAATGAGCTCAGAGTGTGAGTGTAGAGATCAACTCATAGGATAAAATATTTCTGCCATGGTCTTTCAATTCAACTCTCAATTCAATTTAGAAATGAGACTCACCAAATTCAAGTCTAGTATCTAGGAACATCATGACTATTTGAAGACTGTATTAGTTTCTTCGTCCTTCAGCACATGTCCCATCGTCATCATCATCGTTATCGTCATCAACCAATGCCCTCAACTGACTAACACTGTCGAAACTTTGCAATTACCTTTAAATCTTTCAAGACAATCTGAAGAAGAAGAAAAACATTGACTGCAGTACGACATGTACTACATTCACATTTTATGAAGCACATAAACCAACATTGAGTAAGACTTTGTTGTTATCTCTAATACAAATCCACTTCATAAATGTTTGAGTTCATTTGAGCGAGTGCGAGAGAATGTGTGTCCATGTGTGTGTTTTAGTGTGTACAACCAGCTAGTCCTGAAAATAAAATGAATTAAAACTGTTTTGTGATGCCTATAATAAACAAGGCCAGGGTGTTGTATCAGAGAACTAAACATTTTTGATGTTGTAGTACAATCCATCATTAAATTGTGTGTCGTGTGTTTGTGTGCAACCAGTCACCAATGTGTCGTGTGTACAATAAATTGACATAACGGGTAAAATCTTGAGAATGCATTCATCTCAACCTGTCGACCGACCAAAGATTATCATAACAGAAAGGAGGGACAGTGAGCATGTGCCTACATCGATCTAGTATCTAATTGTTCACATGAATGTACAAGAAATAAAAGATTGACTGGACTTGTCCTGACAAGCAGATGGAGATGACGGCCATTAATATACATTATGCGACAGCACATAAATTGCAAACGTACAACCAGTTATAACTTGTAAATACGTACATACATAAGAAAAAACCTCCCCCTCATCATAATACATACCTATATTATATCTTAACTTAAAAATATCTAACAAACCTTAATAATAATAGTAATATCTTATTCCCCAAGACCCATCACATATTTACAATACAAATTGCCTATATAAGCACCACGACAGCGAATAGTTCCCCCTACAAGGAATCAACAAATAGAAATCTGAACAAGAATGAAATGAGAAGAAAAGCATTCATCTCATACCTATTTGAGCTACACACACACAAACACATTACTTTGTGCACGAGTCTTTACATATTTAAAATATATAGGGAAAACTAGTCTCCTCTATCTATAACAAATGGCTATATTTATAAAATATATATACAGTATTTTAGATTAAGCTGTCTAGAACAGCTTGCATTTGACAGATTTTGATTCTATCCTCACACACACTTACACCTCTCTCCTCTTCCCGTCTCTCCCCAATTCCCTTTACACGGTCATGTCACGAACCATAATGTATGCATCATGTGCAAAAAAAACTAATACACATTTCCTACACAGATGCAGACAATAGAGTGTAGACTATTGTATCTTATTGACCAAGCAAGGCAGTTCCTCTGACAAGAACCGAAGGTACCAGACTACAACAGACTTTTCCGCACAAGCAGAGTAGACACTAATGATATAATATAGTAAATATAGACACTAAAGTTTCTAACATTACAACATGGTACATACATGTCTCTAATTTTATGTAACAGTCGTTTTCAAATAATAATGTGATGACCAATCTGAACTAGGACAGTCAGTGACTCTCTCACTCCAAAGTAAACCAGATTGAAGGGACTTTTGAAGCATGCATTGCATTGATATAAATGTCAAGTCAAGATTGAATAAATTGCTACAACATTGTCCTGTTCACAGTAGGAATCCTCTCATTCCACTACCACCAACACCAGACACAACATGGTCTTCTTATGGCCCACAATAAATACAATGCTACAAATTTAGATACTACGAATAGTAGCTACTACTGACTTCTTTTCTCTCTCTCTCTCTCTCCTCTATTGATTTAACATAATGAAATAAGTAAAGTCGGAGAAACGATGCCTTATATTCTGTACATGTGTGTGCGAGCGTGCACAAGACAAGAGATACTGTACTTCCCCTTTGTCGTTGCCATTAGCCATTTAGCTAAAAGTGCAGAGACAGCGCTGGCACATTAAAAGTTAGCATAGTGTCTCAAGTTTGGATACGTGTGCAGTGTGTGTGTGCCTGTATACTCAGCAGCGGCTGATCAACTAAGCGTTAAATGTTAAATGTTCTTTTATCGCCACGTGCGAGTACCTCAACCTCCCGTCTTTTTTACCCTTTCAAGATGATCATTTTTTTTCAATCTCGTAGGCGGTAAATGAATTCAGACTACGTACGTACAACTACTTCCTAGAACTAGATTCGAATTTCGAATAGACTACTACTAGATTGTACGAAAATGAACTGGAAACAATTTTACGTACAAAAATTTTTTCTTTTCTATTGCTCCTCTTGCTCCTCCGCCTCCATCTTATTCAAGCTTCCGAAATGCTATGGAAAATAGTTGACAGGGGTGCTGAAGAGGAAAGCTGAACAATATCGATTCATATCAGCTTCCTGAATTTCCTCATATTTTCTCATTAAATTTACTATTTACACAAATTTTCCCAACAATTTATGGACAATCTTGTTGATAAATATTTTACTGAGAGGAAAAAATTTTCAACTTTTGACATCCATCGAGAAAGTGAAGAGAAAGAGAAAGAGACCCCTTCTTTCTACAGGGTCTCCATTTTAGATATAACAGGACAAGGATGGGAAACTATAAATTATTAGATGTAGACATGAGCATGTGCATAAAAATTACACATGTCTTCATGACAGCAGACCCATCGTCCTCCTTCATTCTCCTCTACATCTCCATACACATACACACACACACACTCACTCTCCACTACCTATACATATTAGTGTGTAATAAAATATTAAATAGGAAGCCCAAGAAAGTACGAGTCCTTATTTTTCTTCCCTTCTTACTCGACCATACGTGAAACCAGTCCTAATGACTTGGTATTATTATTATGTAAGCATGGCCGTATAAGAGAGAGAGTCAGTCACAATGCTTATCGGTTGAATAGAGGTAGAGAGAGGGAAAAATATATCATTACAAATAAACGACATGACCCCATATACAATCTCCTACTTACTACACACACTACTACTTCTGTTGCTGTTGCTAGACAACAGAAGGAAGAGGAGAGTCTTCACTTATTGGGTTAGTTCTCTTTTTTTGGTCGTCGGGAATCATTAAAAACTTTTTTTTGTCTATATAGGTAGGCAAGGGAGGGGAGGAAGAAGGTAGGAGAGAAAAGAGAATGGAGTTGGAAGAGGCAAGTTGAAGTTCTTTGAAACATCACAATGATGGCATGAGGAAGACGGTGTGTGTGTACAGGGTGACCAGTAAGTTCTGAACAACAGAAACAGGACATTCTTGAACTTTTTATGGGGATCGAAATTTCACGAAATTGTCGATAAATGTTGCCCATGTGTCTAGGATGTCAGATAAAAATCCTCAGTATGATACCTTACTAGTTTTCAAAATGGAGGCTAAGAACCAACTCAGGTCACAAAATGTGTCGTTGCTCGCGGCTGGAAAATTAAATTTTATTTAATTATAACGAGGGTAAAAATTTGTGTTCAAAACTATTTGTCGAATATTCAAATCCCCATCATAAAACAAGTGCATAATACCCTTTTCAAAAATAAATGTTTAAATGTTCTGCAACACTCTGCCCCTGCACACGGAGCAAAAGTTGTCCAGACATGGCTCCGGTATGAAAATCTGACTTCGTCACTACATCAGATTAGGCAGCCTTCTCCCCGTATCTCAATGTTTTGGATTTCTTTCTTTGGTCAGAGTAATAGACAAAGACCTGCTCTAAACTCCTTATAAGTTTGGAATCTCCATAAAAATTCCTCCGGTCAGCGTGGGCATTGTTTTCTCAAAATGAGTTGCGTGCCGTGATTCAGTCATGGTCATCCGACTTCGAGCTGGCATCGGGGCAAAAGGCGATCATTTCGAAAACTAAAAATATTCTGACATCCTAACATCCTCTGTCGGGACGGGACGGGACGGGATTTGACTTGTCCCGTCTCGTCCCGATCCCGACTTTTCAGGACGAAGGTCCATCCTGTCCCGTCCCGACATATGTATATACTATGTATTAACATAGTGTCGGGACGGGATATCCCGACGTCCCGCGGGACGGGACGGGACAAAGCATTGTCGGGACGGAATTTGCCTCGTCCCGTCCCGTACCGTCCCGACGGGACGGGACGGGATAACCCGGTCCCGACAGAAGCCCTAATCCTAACTCTATAATGTATCACTCGGCAAGTTACAAGATCCTGGAATAACAACCCTCAGAATTATGGTTGAAGATTCGTTTTTCAGAAGTTACTTGTCAGCCTGTATATGTGTGTGTCAGTCAGGCTGCCAGGTGTGTTTTGTGCTACTACTCTACACACACTCACTTACTCACTCGGAGAGCTAGAGTAAAGTAAAGTTGAACTTCATCATACACATGCACATCGTATCCACTTTGTCCTGTTTTGTAAGACGAAGAACTATACGACCCAGTCAGATAGGAAAACAACCCTCCTAACATGAGCTAACCAGCACTTAGCTCTGAAAAAAGTAGAAGTAGAAGAGAGAGAGAGAGGGGAAAAAAGGAACTGAAGTTTCCTCCTCTTCAGTTAGTTTGTTCCTTGACAAGAAGAACTCTCTGTCCTTCTCTCTCTGTGTCTCTCTCGCTCTCTATCTTTCTTGTCTCCTTCTGTTCCATCTTCTACATTCACACACACAACACGTCGTCTTCTCCTTTATCAAAAAAGACCTATAAACGGAGCACGCTGGTATATTGTGGAAGAGCGTAGCTAAAGAAAGAGATCGCAAGGAGTAAAATTGAGAATAAAAAGGGAAGACACACCTGGCGTGCAGCTCAAAACTCCACGCATACACAAACACACATACACAAAGCTAATAATAGGTATATAACTGTAAGACTGATTTTTTTCTTTTCTCTCTCTCTCGCTCTCTTGTATTTTGAACAAATATGATTCAACAAATATGTTCGTACATGTATGATGTGGCATATACAAGAAATACGCAATATGATAATGTTAACCCAAAACGCATACACACATACATGTAATATTGTGTATGTAAGTCCTTCCTTCCGCCAACCTACCTTTCATATATCTTTTTACAAATGTCCCTTCACTTTTTCTGAACAAAAACCAGCTTGCTCTCGCCCTGTCCACGCACATCCAGGCTCCACAACCAGCCTCCTTCCTTCCTCCTCTCTTTTTTTTCTACATGAATGTGCTTAGGTGTGTTTGGGTACAAGGGCGAAAAGCTACACACACACACATGAAAATGGTTTATCGAAGGCAGTGGTAACTTTATAGCCATATCGAAAAGGTGAAATCGTCCAGGGACCCATAAGTATGTATTTAGAGAAGGACTCATAAAACATGAGCCGCAACCGCAAACTTAAATTGTACAGGGCAGAGACGGGCACACACACACTACACACAGTAGGCTAGCTCCTACAGTAGTAGGTGTACTTGGATGTGCAACTAATACAGCACACAGTCTCGATACATATTCCTATTTATTTGTATCCTTCACTTTCAATTTTTCAGAAAAGTACTCCAAAGTGCAAAGATGGGAAGAGTCACCTCAGAGAGAGAGAAGAGAGAGGGGAAGAATCCGAGTCGGACAGGAAATAAGGGTAAAAGCCCATAAGCAGTTGGCACGAACCATGCAAGTAACCTTGCATTTGTTGTGTACGAGTATGAATGTGGACAGGTAGGGAAATAGATACGGGTAAAATAGAGAAAACGTGTGTGTGTGTAGTATGTATCATGATGGTGGTGTCAGACTAGCCCATGTATATACATAAATTTCCCTAATGTTCAGCTTACGAGACCGTATAAGTCGTTGAGTGTGTAGAGCCTCTTGGAAGGAGAGGGGAAAAACGTGAGCCAAGTTTTTACCTTTAGCAATGTACATATATGTTTGTATGTTGTGTGTGTGGGTGTCGAAAAAAAAGTAAAAGTTGTGAAAATACATTTTAGAATAGCTAAAGGTGATTGCAGTTTCCTTGTATCAAGAATGTAACATTCTCCCCCTCTCAGGTTTATTGCTTGGTGTTTTTCTGCGGATGAAATGAAATGTGATGCAATGCTGTTGAATTCCAAATGTGAAGTCTCTCTCTCTCCAGCTTTCTACCCCTGTCCGTTTCTATCTGACTCTTTTCCGTACATACTGAAAGGATAAGGTCGATTCGGACATTCCAGTTGGTGGGGTCTGAGGCGATAGAGGAGAGGACGAGGATTCATTGGCATATAGAGTACATTTGTTGAAGGTGTGAGGGAACTAAATAGTTAAATCGTATTCATTCATGGCCTATACATCATGACAGAGAACGAGACAGAAAGAAGGAAAAAATATATATGGGAGGAAAAAAGCTTGGAACGAGGTAATTAGCTCTCATAGCACGCCGTCCACTACTTAACTCTATAATTGGGAGATAGGGAAACAGTTCACGATGTCATCCTAGTACCACGAGTAGAGCCCTGCCTTCCTATTCGAACCAAAAACAAGTACAAACACACTTGCATGACATACGTGTTACCCGTAAAATTCTTAAAAATGTGTCTGTACCTCCCATATGCGTAAATGGACTATTAGAATGAAAATAATAATATGACTCTCTGAATGATGTTATGATTATTTGAAGAAGGAATATTAAAATCTATATACTTACTATACATATATGTACTAGGTAGGGATACTATATGTAAAAATGTATAATATATTTACTTACCATGAACGCATAACCATCCTTCCACCTTGGCTGGGAAAATGACAGTCGGCATTTGAGTGATTTTACGACTTGTGTGACTCGGTGTGGGTCTGTACGAAGTGTTTTGTTGAATATTAGTCCCCGATGGTTGCCTCATCTTGACTCCTTTTTCTTAATGATGACGATGGTGTCCAATATTAATAATTTAGTACTTTACCCTCTCTTTCTCTCTATCTCACCATCCACTCCTCCTCCTTCTTCTCCTTTGAGATTGTAATATATGGTTATGACTCCTCTCAAACAAAAATTGTTAATTCAAAAAACTCTTAAGTAGCAAGTCGATTACCTTCCTTTCTTTCACTATCTGGAAAATTATGATGGTGGTGGTGATGATGACAAGATTGCAATGTTGGGGATTTATTATTATTGTCATCAAACTATTTCCCCTTTTTTCCTCTCCTTTTCGTCCACTTTGTGAACAAGCTACTGAACTTCCATTGACGATGATGATAATTTTGTGTAGTTTTTATCACTCCACACACACTTAATCCTCTTATTTCTTTTTGTTGGAGTATTCGGAAGACGAAGTATATTTTAGAGTTGTCCGTTATTCCTAATTCACACACGAATAACAAAGTGACATTTGTAAGTAAACATACCATAAGAGGTCCATACTACACTTTACACTTTCAAACACAGGGTAAAAAACAATATCAACTTTTCTTTGTGATGATGACACACTATGTAGAATAAATACAGTAAAAATCCAAATCGGTTATTTGTTTACATTTTAGAAACGTTAACAAAAATTAAAATTCACGCACGTGGATCCTTTCCGTACACCAGGAACACAATTCAACAACCTCTACTCACTTGCCACACACAAACATGACTGAACCTCCCGTTCAAAACTTGTTTTCGCTCTCGCACTCCTTCGCTCGGAAACCATGGTCGACCAGGACGAGTGTGGCCAATCAGAAGCTACGACAAAAAAAGTTGTCAAATTATACCTTAACTCGGTGTTAAAAATAAAATGTGACTAAGAAATGCCAATTTACCTTCTCACCGAGTATAATTAACAATTAAATTTAATTGTTGTCCAATTTTCAAAATCAGCCATTTCCCGGAATAACAAAAAAATTTCCAAGGATATCAGAGGCCTATAAAATCTCATGTAATTGGGGAAAGTAAAGTCACTTTTCGTAAAAGGGTTATTAAATACTGTCACGATCAGAAAAACTAAGAATACTTCATTTCAAGCGAAGGGACGACCCTTACCCCTGTTGACTTGAAGGGAGGGTTGCCGATGCATGTACCATCTGACTACAGAAAGCGTACATTTTCCCCTTCAAAGCGTTACATGGAAAACAAAGAGGAAACGTTATGAAGTCTATGTTCACATTTAGACTCTGTAAGTCATTATGATTGATCGTGTGTGTGACTTGAATAAGTTTGATATTTTCAGAAAAACATGTTAGTTAGGTGGCGGCAGGCAACTTTTTAATTTATTTCGAAAATGTCAATTTATATCACAAGTAAACAACGACTATGTACAGCTATGTTGATATTCCTTTTATGTAGTATTATTTTTTAAGCATGCCATACAGATTTATGAATCATAAATAATAAACATTACATTGTACAGATTTAAATGTTTATACAGTTTTAGCCATCAGATATTCTTCTTCAAAATTTAACTTCAAATACTTATAATGTAAAGAATTCAGGTGAAATATCAATTTTAATAGCTCGTTTTTCTTAATACTTGGGGGAGAGTGAGAGAGAGAGACTGAGATCATAGCAAATGTGTACAAGTTTTGTCTTAAAGTATTGTATCTTTAGCCATTACATTTAATTACATAAACTGATCCAGCTCCAGCTTCTTAATTGTACAATATTGACTATTGTTGCATAATGATAGTTATATTTATAACATATTTTACAGAGTAATTCGTAGCCGTATATCCTTATAAATATATTATGCACGCGAAATGCACAGCTAAATTTTTTATGATATTAACTTGTAGTATATTATTTTAATGGCACACAGTCCGTGGCAGCCTTTTTTGATATTGGTTGATTGCTCGACATTTTTTTTTGTTCAAATATTTTTCAACGCATTTTAAGTATCCATCTTCTTTGTGTTTAAATATTCTCGATCGCCACCGCTCACGTAATTCTTATCAATTAACAACAACAATAATAATAATATCATTTATTATATTATTTTAAATATAGTATATATGGAAATCAGTTCAGATTTTGGTTTTAGTAGGTCGGCTTTTTATATATATTTCTTTCGATTTGAATAAATTTATTATGAAACCGTAATTGTTTCTTTGTCAAGAATAAGCGACCATGACACAATTTTTTAGTAGTATACATAGTACAATAATTATTATTTTAAAGATTTATCAAGAAAATGAGCTTTGGTTTGAGGATGAGCTTTAATTTAATTTTAAAATGTTGTTCCCATGCAAAGTTTCCTTCAATTCTTTCAAGACGAAATTAGATCATAAAAGGAGGCGTGTACGTACTTATGAGTCTTTTAAAAAATCATAAATTAAATTGTTTGTACCGTTCACAAAAAGTAAAATCCTTAATACAATTGTACAGAAAATACAAAGTTTGACAATCAGTATACACAAAGATTTCACAAAATTATTATTTATAAATGTATATTGGAGTATAAGTTGTTTTATTAAATTAGTATTATTCTTCTGATTCTCTTCTCCCTTAAACGTTCAAGACTTGTAAAGTCACTGTCAACTATATAGGATGCTGCGCTAATACAATGTACTACAAATGATGAGTCAATTTTGTGAAGTTGATTGTGTGCAGAAGAAACAATTTTTTCTATATTGTAGGAAGTGAAAATATCTAAAAACTAGAATCAACAATGCTCCTCCCTTTCCACAAACACACTCACACAATAATTAGTTAACAAGAATAGTTTGGATGAGCTCATATCTTAAGTAGTACGTCTTTACTAGCGAGCGTATTTTGTATACGCAACATATTTATTAATGCCAAAAAAACTAAAGTTGTTTTGTTTACTAAATAAATTTATGTATACATTATCATAAACAAAGTGTCCTTTGAATCAAAGGCTTTGAACTAAAACATACCATGTGCAGTAAAGAAATGACTATTGAAAAAAATGAAGACACAAGTTTAAAGAGAGTGTGTGAAGGGCATGTGTAGTTTTTTTAATATTTACAAAAAATTCACCATTAGATTTTTACACACAATAATAAAGAATGGGGGACGACAGAAGTTACATTTTTAAAATAATTTTTCAAAATTCGTATGAATACGGATTGATCGATATAGTATATACAGTAACATGTATATTGTTAAACGCCTTTTTAGTTTAAAAGTGTGCAATAAATACTATTTTAAGAATTTAGTCATTCATCAAAAAATTGTTACATTTGTAAATATAAAATGTACTTGAGTCTTTCCTTTTTATAAATTTTTACACACAAATTACCCCATTTACTCCGTCAACGTTACGTGTAGAAAAACACAAAATAGAGGGAAGGGCCACATTAAGCCAAAAGAGTATATTTTATATCGCCGTACAATTCGTTTGATTAGAAATATTTTTAAAGAAAACAGAAGAAGAGAAATATTTTTGGATTTAATACCGTACAATGATTAGGAACGTAATCGTAATCATATCAGCCAATTTATAAATAAAGAGAGAAAGAAAGAGAAAGTCAACAAAAAGAAGTACAGTTAACATAACCTCTCAATTCCACTGAGACCTGTAACAAACTGTGTGTGTGTGTGTTTACATAAAAATGATAACAAAGCATATGTTCAAGAATATCTTTATCTCTAATAAACTTTTAAAATAAGATATTTTTCAACACCACAATATCTTTGTATACGCGTAAACTTTTTTTCTTTTACGTTACATAATATAATATAGTATTTAAAATGTATGTACATTGTAAACAACAATAAATTTTTCTATAATATAATATTTAATATATATAATATGACATGCCGTCCATATATTTTTTACTTTTTATCATAGTAAAGTATTAACAATCATTTTTATTTATTGTAAGATTTACCTATACTTAGACTAACTACAGTAGTTTTAACAAAAATGAGAAAATCCAACAATGTGGAGAGTGTATGGGTAGGGAGAACCAACAATCATTTTTTCATTGTTTGTTTTTAAAATTTAGTTTAAGCATAACTTGATCCTCAGTTGTGTTGTTTGTGTGTGTCCGATGTGACAATTGTCTAGTACATGTGTAACTTGTGTGTGTTTGTGTGTGTGTACTTTAATGTGCTTCTCACTCATCCTGGTCAAACATTAGACTTTGATTCATTTCATTTTTACAATATATTGTGTGTGTGTATTTAGGCGTCCGTCGAGGGAGCATTTCTGAGAGCCGATTGCCAGTAAATAGCATTAGCATTAGTAATATTATCATAACAATTATATATATATATATATGTATTCTGTTCATCTTAATTTGATACTTTTTAAATATTTTAACCTATTTGGTATCATAGCTGTACAACTGTACTTTTTTCCGATGTATTGTACTTGTACACAGAGACTATACTAGTATATCGTATCGTATATATAGTAAGTACGGGTTGTGATTTCCTTTTTGTTTGTCTTGTTCAGAGTTTTGACGAGTGTGTGTTATTTATTTAGTATTTTGTGGAAAATTGGCTGATAAGAATGCTATAACTCTTCCCTCAAACACAGTACATGTGTTGTAACATGACACACAATACAATGTAAGTTTTTAGTACACACACACACGTAACATTGTGTGTGATTGAGGATGACCTTCCATGATCCTTCTTCATTTTTATTGAGTCCATTTTTTACATATTTTTCCTAGTTTTTTTATTTTATATTCAAATTTCCAAAGTTATTTTACACTCCTTTTTTCTTCTTTTGAGAGTTATGGTCAGTTTTGTCAGTGATGGCCTCCAGGTCAAGTAGGACGTGGCATGAAGGTGGAGAGTATGTCTGGAAATTTTTGTACAAAAATATATAAACATTTTTGTCAAGTACAAAGCTCGTTTTTGATTTTTAAAAAAGGAATTTTGATTACCTATCGGAATAGGGAAAATAATAGTAGAGTTCTTTTCTGCCGAGATGGTATTCAGAGTTTGCAGATATCTCAACTAAAAATTACAAAAATCCATGATTAAATTGTGCAACTTTTATATTTGGAAATTGTCAATTTTTTAAAAGAGAAAGCATTGAGTTTACCTGTAGAGCAGCCGGACTTTCTATCATGACATCTGAAGCTTCTTTTAATGCACGGGATGCTTTCATCTCTCCCTCTGCTGCAATGACCTATTACCCAAAAAAATAATTAGTTGTCAGTTTTTTGTATAAATAATCTTGAAATAGAATAAAAATGTAACTCACCTTTGCCCTAGCTTCCCTAGCAGCCTCTGCTTCTGCAGCCATAGCCCTCTGCAATTGGACTGGTAGCCTCACATCCTTTCTGTAAAGTGAGATTTAATATTTTAATTTTTAAAAAATCCAATACAAAAACTTTCTAGCTCTAGAAAATTTTCTCCTTCAACTTTTATTGATCTTTTTCCTTTTTGAAAAAAAATCAAATCCTAAAACCTTTGCTCAGGTGTATTATGAAGCTAAAATAAAATTTCTTTAATGAAAATAGAAAGGATAATGACTAGTCCTTGGAAAAATTATCTTGTGCTATAGAACACCATTTGTGTTTCGAAGAGGAGAAATGGAGGAAAACTTTTCTAATTTACAACTTTATCATTAATTTGTTTAGAATTTTAGCTTAAAGCTTTCTCCGAACACTTCCGGACACGTTTGGTCATACATGGGAGGAAAGGAAAGCTACAAAGTTGCACCTTATCCCTATTATACCATATTATCAAAGTGTGGAGCAAAAATAACAAGTTATGGACTTGTTAAGAACTTTCTTCCCAACGACAAGGAGAAGGAGAAAGTGAGAGGAGAAAGCGAGAAAGAGAAATAAGGGTTTGGAAAAAAACTTTTAAGAAGAAACCTATTAATTCGATGTATAGTACATATTGTTCACTTTCTCCTCCACTTTCTCCCTTCCACCTTCATTCCCTCCCCACTTTTCACAAATAACAAATACCAGCTTAAAAGGGGAGTGACTTGTCTGTCCCTAATTGTTTACCACCTTGACAAATGAGAAAGTCGTCAAGGACAGAAAATAATTTATCCAATCCCAACCATTCCTTCTATTCCCTTTTTCTTTCTATAGAATTAAGGGGCCTAACTCCTTGTACTTTGAACACACACCCTAACTTTCTCTTGCCAAAATAAATATCAACCTTTTAAATACTTCCGTGGGTCTAGAACAATTTTAACTTATCACAATTTAATTTACAATTTCAAAATTTACGTCCAAGAGACTATTGTGTGTGTATCTAAGTTTGCATTAATTTGTGTGTCATTATCAACCTTACAGTTTCAAGATGGAGTCCGTTGGTTTTTAAAATATTCAAACAAATCTTGTAGATTAATTGTTGTACCCCACGGACTCCATCCACACTTTCACGGTAGTGTACAAGGGACACTTTAAAGAAAAGGGAAAAGTCATAGAAAGTGAAAAGTTTTACATTTCAACACGTTCAACTTTTACACCCCAAGGATCCGTGGCCTCATCCAAAGATGTTTGCATGGTATGTGAGATAGATTCTCGTTCTGAAAGTATCTCAGCCAAATTTTTCGTTCCCAGCACATTTCGAAGAGTAGTGGCGGCCAATAGTCTCGTAGAGTGACTGGAAAAAAATAATAAATTGAATAGAAAATACTCAAATTCATCTCTCTTCCATCCTTTCTCCATTCCCATTCATTCAACTTTCACTCTCTCACTCAATCCACTCAGCACAATACTCCATGATCAGGAGGAGGAGGAGCAATTCTCAGCATTCCACACACACTCACACGTCACACTCCCTCTCACAAGCATTTCATGCTGGCACAGCTAAAAATTTGTGTGCGCACTGTGTGCGTGCACACACTTGATTAGCATGACAAATAGCAAAGACAAAATTGAGTTACATACTACAGGAGAGTAGGAAGTTTTAAATTGTAAAATCGACTGCATTTATTCTCAAGACGACCCTCTCCTCCGAATCGAAATGGACGATTACAAACAAAGAGAGGAAAGAAAGCGCAGAGAAAATTTTGAAAACCACACACACAATTTTTGTAAGCCAGCGACAGTTGTAGTAAAGTAATTTTTTTTGGAAAAAAACAAAAACACTGGAAAATATCTGGACATTAATTTAATTTAAGGACACGCAGAAACGCCCACCATGAGTAACGTGTGTTACTGGTGTATAAGGACGTTGTGTAAATTTGAAAAAGAATTTTAATATTAGAAAAAGGTCGTAAGCAATAATATACATTTAAAATGAATAAAAGCTATACGATTATTCTTACACGACATGATACACACACGTATACACATACAGACTACAGTAAAATTTGCATGGTTTAAATCTAAAAGTGCACACACACATTATCTTCAGTTTAGGAGTGGAAGAACGTACTATAGCAATTTTCTGTCAACCACACAGACACATACTTTACGCTGCAGGGGTTGCTTTTGTTAGAACTCGTGTATGTATTATTATCGTTCAAATTTATTTCAGCCAAGCTCGACTGTAATATCCTCATGTGTGTGGAGATGTTACCAACGACTCATCAAAACGTTGAAAATATCTTTGTGTACATTTGTATTCTGCGGAAGCACAACCAGGATACAGTATAGTATAATACACAGAGCAGAGGGAGAGAGAGAGAAAAAAAAACGTAGACGATTGTTGCCTACGAGAATAATATGAAGTCGGACAACAGCCAGGAAAAAGGCACATCATAATGGAGTGTGTGGATCATTTAAAAAAATCCGTCGGTGTCTGATAGAGATGTAAGAAAGAAATGAAGAGAGGGAGAGGAATACATGAATGTATTGCAACTTCTAACTTTGCCCTCGAGCAATATCCTATTCATATTCATAGAATTCTACACATCTCCTACTAGAATAGAACGGCTGAATTCTCGAATTTTATCGACATTCAACAAAGTATACTGCGGTAAAATCACAACCAAGGTACGTCCAAATATTGCATTGCCAATTTCAACAGTACAGAACGGTGAAAGCAGAGACAGTTTTTTTCGAAAAATACAAGATTTCCTTTCATGATATCACAATAGAACAAATTTTTGAGACTCACACAAAAAGGTTTGTTCAGAAAAGAATTTCTCTTTAAAAAATACAAATTAGCAGTCAAGACCAATCCCTGAATAATGTGATTGGAGATGAGATAGTGACCCTTTAGTCAATTAAAAGTGAAAGTGAGTTGACAATGAAAAACATGTAAGCATCACAAGCAATGATAATTTCGATACATGCATATTTAGTAGTAATTTTAATGCACAAGAATAGTAACACTCAAATATTATTGTAGCACAACACACAGACGAACAAAGACTTTTTATTTGTGTTATCAAGTGTAATTTGTAAATCACCTGTAGTCTACAACGTTGGACACAGCAACGGTAGGGTTATACACCCTGTAATAGACCACTGCATCCTGAGATCATTCACGGAAAAAAAGAGAAACAACAAATCAGTCCAAAATCCCGCACAAGTTAAAAACTTTTTGAACGTTTATTAATACAAATGTATTAATTATTATTAAACAAAAAACAGTATTTCTTTTTTAAGAAAACGCTTGAGTACTTACAACAGCGACTGTCACCGAGTCGTGAGTCAATATCTACAAGTTATGGACGAACAAAAAAAAGAGAAAAAAGACAAATCAACACCAAAGGTCATCATTTCCTCTGTTATGTAACAACCATCATTTTCTTATCTAAATTTCTAACAACTAAAATTCTTTTCACGTTTAAAATAAACACTCTTGCAATATGTTTTTTTTGGCTAACGGGTTAGTAAAAGTGTGAGGTGATGTGCGTGGTTGTGCGTGTGTGTAGGAAAGAGAGAGATAGGAAAGAAGGATGTTAACAGGACATTACATAAAATATTTAATGTGTTCTGGACAATCTTATTTTATATATAGTATTGTGACTTATCCTACACATCTTCTAATGTATTCAAAAATTAAAAAATTAAAAATTTTGTGATGTAAAAACATGTCTGCTCAAAATAATTAATTATCTTCAAAAAATCTGTTCTCTCTGTATTTTTTCGTTGTTTAGTCAGTGTGTAAAGTTAGGAGTGAGAAAATTGTCCAAAATTACTCAAGTTATTATGAATGTATTTTAATCAAACGGCATAGCACGTATCAGGGATATTTCAACTTGAAATATTGTCAATATTTTTTTTTGTGAAAGCAGGATATGGTTGAAAGGTTTTGGGGCTAAGAAAAATTAGTATATAAAATTAGTGTATTTAACAAACTACAATCAGCGAACCATACTAAAAATAGTCGTTTCTTTTTTTAAGAAAAAAGAATGCTATACTAATTAGTTTAAAATTCGTCCATAGAATTGGATTGAGATGTCATGACACACAAAAAAACGTAAAAATCTAAGTGGTTTACTATCGTTCCGCACTCAGAAAATTGGTTCTGTAAAATAAGGCCATACAAAATTAAGTTAATTACTAAAAAAAACTTGAACTTGTTTATTTTGTACACATGAACTCTGTCACTTTTTTTGTCAAGTATTCATTTGGCTGAAGGGAAAAGAATCATCATCATCACAGGCAAGCAAAACACGGAATAAATCAATTTGATCGTGTATGAAAATTAAGGAAATCGGCAATTTTGGGGCGAACTATTAATTTTCATTAATTTTATGATCCTATCTCATATCTTTTTGCATGAAATGTCCTACCATTTTGCCACAACATGGAAATTCATCAGATTTTTTATCTCAATTTTTGAAAATCCTATTCCCTTCACTTTCATAACAAGTAAATGGGTTTTTGAGAAGACAGGTCGACTAGGAAGTAGAGATAAGAAATTGCGAATGAATTAATGGAGTCAAGTTATAAATTGTCAAGAAAGTAATTACAACTATAGAAATTCTCATGGGGTAATGAAATTTGTGACACAATTGTTTTTGATTGTGAGTACACTGAAAAAAAACCGAAGCCGGAGGGACGGGGAAGAGAAGAAGAAGAAGAATCTCTCTTTCAGATATAATGACACCCTATTTATAAAACTGAAAAGAAAAAACAAGTTCCTCAAAACATTCTTCAACGATTCTTGAACAATACACAATATGTATTACATATGTTATAAATGCATATGACGTTATACTTTGTGTGTATGAAGTTATACCAAATTTCCAACAAGTTTTTGAGTACTATTTTGTGTATTCATGGATGCGTAAAGCGGCAAGATGCCAAGGAATTAAGACTAGACTTTGATCAAGTGATGACATTATTGGATTCAAACATTTTCGCTTTCTGTGTGTGTGTGCCTGGGGTTTTTTGTGTACTTTCCATCTCTGTAGATATGATGTGAGAACCATAAATCTGTTTGTCACCCCACACCATCATCGAATCATTTACCTAGTGCAATTGACTTGTCCCTACAGACCGCAGACCCCATTAACACAGGCAGAGACAGAGAGACGGAGGAAATCTTTATCTCTCTCCGGGTTCCACCGATTTTACCCTGTAAATCTGCCTTCAATTCACATATTTACCCTCATTTTGTGTCACTCAAGTACAAACTCATAAATTGAAAGGAAAGATAAACCTTCCAAACATCCCAAATGATAATCTACTTTTTAAATAAAATTATTTCTAATTTTTGCACAGAACAGGCCAGACTAAATCC
Source organism: Pygmarrhopalites habei (assembly GCA_009870185.1). NCBI lineage: Eukaryota > Metazoa > Arthropoda > Collembola > Symphypleona > Arrhopalitidae > Pygmarrhopalites > Pygmarrhopalites habei. The sequence continues at coordinate 3,296 of WJFB01000195.1, read as the reverse complement.
TCCTTTTTTAAATTTGGGTTACTTTCCAATAAATTTGCAAAATATATTCTTGGCATCCCTTGCCAATTGTCTTTCCACATTCACACCAACAACCGATGAACGTAACCACAACCAAGGTCAACCTAAGTGAGATAATCCAATCCACATGATCACCCATTGTGTATTTTCATTGAAACGAAACCAAAAAATCCTCATGTTTACTGAGAGAGTCAACAGTTTGTTTGTGAATGTATTACACTGAGTAATTTACACAAGAAGAAGAGGATTAGCAAAAGATGTTTGGATGAAAAGTGAGAAAAGAAGATTCAATCTTCACTAAATAACTAAACAACTGTCAATGCCAAGTAGTTAATGCAACCAGCTTGAAAATCACACCTCCATCTTTAAAATTAGACACCATTGCCTCGGAGTGCAACCGAGCCCATATTGAACTACACTCCTTCCACACACACACGCACATATTATAACACAGGACACTGCTGTGCTATAAATCTCCTAATTTCAAACATAAAGAATGTGAGGAATGGATCTCATAACACAAGACACACACACAGTCATGGAGGATTGCGAAATTAAATTAAGAGATCTCTCTCTTTGTGTGTACATCTTACAGACGTTGTACACCACAAAATCTTTTGACTGGACTACAAAACTCATTCCATTTCCTTGATCTTCAAGCCAGAATATCTATTTCAAGAGTCTCTCATCTCATCTCCCCCTCTCTATTCAATTAAATGAAGAATTCAACCTGCGTAGTAAAAAAAACGTCAAAGCCTTACCTCTCCGTCTGTCTGTCTCTGAGATGAATATATAACAATTTATATTTCTCCACACAAGAATTGTACTTGTTATACTATTCATCTCCTGGTAAATATATTATGAAATTGTCTTGTCTGGAAGGCATCCGTTCGTACCTAGGTAACTACAGTAAGTACATGTATGACGAATATAAGTATGCATAGGAATGACATGGCAATATCCGTATTGTCATAACCACACACATTTCCCCTCTCCCTCCTCTGGAAACCAGAAAGGAATGGAATTTCTGGATTCATTCCCCTCTCTTTCATCAATTTATAATGGGGAGAGAAAGAGAGAAAATAGTCCACACGTCAGCATTTAAATAATTGGGTCACTTCCAAAAACTGTCACTCTACTATGCCAAATATCCCATAAATTCTACACAATAATACTCTCTCCCTCCATTCTAATCCCCCTTTGGTATTTACATTTACATTCAAGACTTTACACCATTTTTTCCGATTACATTTGTTTTTTGTTTCCAATTACAACCGAAGATTTATATTTATTACTGTACTACTGTAGGAATTTTTATTCGTCAAGAAGTTTGCATAGTTATTATTACTTTACACAACACACACGTACACAGGGTTCATTTTAACCAATCAAGGAAAAAATTGACTGGACATATCCTACGATATCTTACAAACTCCACGGAAAGAGTGCAGGCCCTTACATACATCTTATTTTGTCTAATTAATTCCACAATTGTGTAAAATTTATAAAACCCCTTCCCACAAAATACGATGACAAATTTCAATAAGACGCAAAACAATCAAAGGTTACTGGAAAACCTCACACGGTATGAGTCACAACATCACCCAAAAGTCCAATGACCACACAAGGTGTGCAGTTTAAAAAAGCACTGCTGAGTTTGCTACAACTGTCGCAATACTTTTATTTCACGCTAATAGTGACACGGAGTGGATATTTTATTAATTCAATGCATACTATGCACTGAGCTTTTAATTTTAGACAAAACACACACGCACACAAGCTAAAACTGATGTAAAAATGGATTGAGAAACAACGTAGACGGCACACACACTCACACACCCCGGAATTCATTACTCAGATAATGAAAAGAACAACTACCTGTAGTCTTCAACATTGTTCGTGGCAGCCGTCGGGCAAGAAACTAAAATTTTTTGTATAGTACAAAAATAAGTAGATGCTTCCATACATACAGGGTAAAAGTCATTTCTAATTTAATTTCTGCGGCATTTAAGAAATTAAATTGGAAAGTGACTTTTGATCCATTCTGTATTTACAATTCTCAGAAATGATGCTCCAAAACGATTTGGTTTGCGAAGATTTTCAACACGGCAATAATGGTATTCACTTTAAGTGAGAGAGAAAATATTTATTCAGAAAAAATCAAAATTTTTCTGTTACCAGATTGAATTGAATTACTAACCGCGATAAAACACGACAGCATCCTTAAAGGTTTAGAAAAAAATAAACAAAAAAGAAAGAAAGATTTTAAAATAATTTTGCACCTTTTTTAAAGATTCGTATAGAAAGAATGAATGCTTTTTATGAACTCTAGAGGTAACTTACAACAGCGACTGTCACCGAGTCGTGGGTAAGAATCTAGAGAGAAGTTCAGGGGATTTGGTCAATCATCAAAATCAAATTTGTGAATCTTTTCTAATTAAAATTTCAAACTGGTTTGTATAATTGCTGATTTTCTAATGCATCGTGTTACGTGGCTCCGGTAAATCATGTAAAGATTTGTATGATCATGAAGACTTGAGGGTGTAGTGTCTTATTTCCTTAAAAGTGCTATGGAATGTAATGACAGACCCTTACATTTTTTTACATAAATGCATGTAATGTATAATGTATTTTCATCTGTACAACTTTCCAATAAAATGATGCACACAACCCTAATGAACCTCATCCCCGAAGAAGACAACAGAAAAGGAGAAAACGAAGAAAGTTTCATGCAAAATTCCAAAAAGGAACAATTTCACTCAGCGGAGAAAACTTTCTCCACAACACAAAAATTCTTAAATTATTTTTTGAAACAGTCCATCTACACACGCCATGCACACCTCTACTCTAAGAGTTGAAAAAATAGACCAAGCAGATAATACAAGGCTTGAACAGTACAGTTCATCAAAGAAGATCAAAATTTCTATATAAAAATTACACTACACTCTACCAATCAAGACAGTTAAAGAGAAAGGAAGACAAAATTTAGCATTACAATAGTTAGAAAGATATTGTATTATTTTTTGTATATATTAACTGTGTATGTACTTATGTTCCTGGATGTATTTATGTGGCTGAAATATTTTACTCCATGTAAGAGAAGAAGATTTGAAGGTCGAAGCCGCAAATTAGAAAAATTAAATAAATTACTGTTGAAAAATTCATAATAATGCGCAATCATACGGGATAATAGGGGAGATTCGAATATACAAATTATTATTCAATGAATTCCTCCAGAGAGAGAGAGACAGAAAATGTAAAATGGGGGGGGGGGGATG